>VDFB02001037.1:67341-104702 GCA_007258455.2 Sequoia sempervirens | reverse complement strand
TCTATTCTGTTTTAGTGCATTTGGATAATAGAGTTGCGCATCTGGTCTCTGTTTCTGCGCATTTGGGGGACAGAGTTTCACATATGAATTATAACCGAGATTCTGAGTCTGATGCCTTCCACAGACAGAATTTCTTTCATTTTCTTGCTAAATTTACAATGGATCAATCTAGGGTAGCCACCACACCTTTATCATGCAGTTAAAAAGAACCCCATGTCTGTTGTGAAGCAAAATCTTCACTTAGATTAAATCACTTTTGATTTTGGTGCACATAAAATGAATTTGTCTACTCTTATTGACTATGCTTGAAAGTGGTAGGTGATTATGCTCTCACCCTGTGCAAACTAGGTGATCAGAAAACCAGACCCACTTTTCCCTGTGTAACCCTGACTCAATAATTGAAGTATCCTCTCCCCTTGCGCACTTGTGCGATCCTAGGTGCAAGAGAAATAGTTATTGACTCTAGAAATTGGGCCTGCCTTAAGGGAAAAAGTACTGACCTTAAGGGATGACTCAAACTGGCAATGGAGCTAAGGCCAAGCTACCCCCAACCAGTATATAAATGTAAATCTTAAGGGAAAACCTAAGGTTGCTTGTGTGGATGTGTCATACAGACGGAGTTGTACTGCCTTAAACCCTGTTGAGCTTAACCTCTTCAGTCTGGAGTGCCACCTTAATAGTGATTAATAACTTGCCCCATGTATGGCCACTTGAACAGGGGTCCCGAACTAAATACCATTGTTTAGAAAGCCAAAAACCTTCTATCTGCTAGTCTAGCACTGGTCGGTGTGAAGCCTTCCACACTTTCACAATCAGTAGTAGAGGTGATCAGCTCGCCATGGGAGTTTCATGGGGGTTGGAAGCTTGGTTGGCCTGAGAAGAGAGTGCACTGTAAGGGGGAGCCCGTGCAGCCAAGCTTCTGGATTCACACGCTACTGATATGCGGTTGGAGAAACCCACGTGGAGTCTAGCAGATATTGTCCTGGCCTAACCTAGGTTGTGATTGTCTTATTCTGTGCTTGGTTACAAATCAACTTAAATAAGATTGTTTGCTGTGCTTTCAAAAACATCAATTCAGATAAAGGATCATCCAAAAAACCAACATGATGAATTTCAGCTGAAAACTGGTCAAAACTGTCCTTAGAAAAAAACTATTTTAGCGCATCTAGGAAAAACTGTAGCACATTTAAAGTCTGTTCTAGCGCATCTGTGTTCTATTTTGGTGCATTTAGGGTATTTTACTACGCATATGTGCTCTGTTTCTGCGCATCTAAGGTATTCTGCAGCTCATTTGACTCTTTCTCCAGCGCATTCACCTCTTTCTACAGTGCATTTAGGAAACATAATAGCGCTTTTAGGTTTATGTCAAAATTTGTACACAGACCCGAATCTCTAAGATTTTACTCCCATGTTGAGAAAGTGGAAATCAACCAAGTTCACCAAGAAATCAGTTTTCAATAGGATCAAGAAGCCCAAAACAAACTTAAGTTACAAAAAGACTTTAGATCGTAGAGAATTCCTATATAAAAGTCGAGACGTGTCTTGCTCCATTATCGCACATTCCTCCATAGATACCAAGACTACATTAGGGGATTCACCGACGATTATGCTATAGAACCTTTGGCTACCCAAGCTTACTATAAAAGATTAGCATTGTCTCAACATCACAATCTTAATCAACCTCTTGAGTTTGAAAATATACCACAACCTTCAATTGAATATTCAACGCATCCTAATCAAATCCTTCAGTGACCTTTGATCATATCCGAGGATTTCTTACATATGCCTGTTTTTACAAGATCTCGACACAACTAGCTAGGAGAAACATCTCACCAAGAAACTCCCGCCCACAACATTCAAGAAGAGGGTGAACGTGATAGTCCTCTTTTTAGTGTGAATCATAATCCCCTTTTCAGTGACAACAATATGGATGATAGAGAGGAAAATTCGTTTCATAAGAACAAAAACATGAACAAAACTCCCATAGATAGTGATGATGAGCAAGAGGAAGAACTTCAACTTAGAGAGGCGGAACAAAACCCCAAGTTTCTTAAGATCCTTGAACAGATTATACAACGTGACAAAGAGAAGTACTTTCTTTTCTTGGCAGATCAAGGAGCTAAATTGCCTAAAGACTTTGATACTGAGAAATTAAAAAGCAAGGAAGAAGAACCATCCCTATCTGATTTCGCTTTCTTTAAAAAAGAGTTTAAAGAAATGCAAGGAACAATCAAAGAATTATGAGGGGGAACCACAACCAAGAAATACACTTTGGATGACATATGTCCTTATCCTTTTGATAGAAGTCTCAACATGATTCCATTTCCTAAACACTGTGAAATTTCCAAATTTGATCGTTATAATGGGAAATCAGACCCAATTGACCACGTTAGAGACTTTCAAAACATGACATTGGAATTTTCCCACGAGGATACATATTTATTACGATTATTTCCTCGAAGCCTTGGAGTCAATTCTATGGAATGGTTATCTAAGATTACACCTCCTGTTCAAACATTTGAGGAATTGATCAATTTGTTCATAACACAATATGCCTACAACATTCAACACCAAATCACCATGATTGATCTTTGCAAAGTTGCACAAAAACCTGGTGAATCTTTCACTACCTTTCTTCAAAGATGGAGGAGAATGTTCACTAGGTACCCACGACATGTTCCTGAAAAGGAGAAATAGTTACTTTCATCAATAACTCAAAAATGAGCTATCGTTTAAATCTACATTATCCACCTTCCTTTGAGAAATTGATTGAGGATGCCATCACCATCGAAAGTGCTTTGGTCAAAAGAGGGACAATAAAACTTGATAGGGACAACCCTAGCTCATCTAACCATTACAACAATCAAGACAAGTCTAAATTTTGGACCCGCAACAAAAACATTGTAAACGATGGAGTTGTAGATGCAAATCATATCACGACTAGGCCATTTGTCCTGAGCACTCCTCGTAACAATAATTACAACAATGTCAATTCAGTCACGAATCTAGGAAACAATCATCCCCCTTCAACGCACAACAATCAGGGGACTGCCAACAACCAAAACTATCGGGGAAACAACAACAACAACACTTTAGGGAATACCTCAAACACGAAACCACAACGCTTTCCATTCTTCTCCAATAGAAGAACTTTCACTCCACTAGGACAATCCTTAGAATCTGCTTTCAAAGAGGTTATTGAAAAGAATCTCCTTATGTTACCACCACAACGTAATTACAAACCTAGTGTAAAACCTCCATCATGGAATGAGGCCTATTTTTGTGACTACCATAGGTGCAGAGGTCATCATACAAACAACTGTCAAGGTTTGAAACATGCTATTCAAGATCTAATTGACAAGGGCATTATCACAGTAGAAGGACAACAAAATCCAATGAAGATCACCAAGCATTTCGAAATCCTCTACCAAATCATCAAAAGGGAGAGTTTTCGGACAAAAATGTGAACCAAATTGATGACAATGTAATCTGTCACCTCTATACAGATGATGAGCGAGTCAATGTTATAAAAATCAAAGAGAAAGTAGACAATGGAGAAGTGAATGTCACAACGATAGCCCAAGCTAAAGTTATCTTAAAGGGTACCTCTTCAAAATCCACTGAGACCTTCCCTCAACATCAATATGACTTAGTTAATCAACTTCGAAAAACTCCGGCTCAAATCTCCATTTTAGAACTCCTGAAGATTTCCCCTGCACACAAGGAAATTTTAGAAAAAGCCCTTTTTGAGATGACTGTATCCATAGATTTGGATGTGAACTGATTTCAAGCCATGGTAGGACATTTGTCCTCACCTACGTGTCTCTCATTTTCAGACAAAGACGATGTTTCCATGACTCATCCCCACAATTCATCTTTATACTTAGAGGTCATGATCCATAAATTCCATGTTAAACGTGTTCTAATAGATGGAGGGGCTGGTCTAAATATATGTACCTTAAAGGT
The DNA here is from genome assembly GCA_007258455.2 of Sequoia sempervirens. Lineage (NCBI taxonomy): Eukaryota > Viridiplantae > Streptophyta > Pinopsida > Cupressales > Cupressaceae > Sequoia > Sequoia sempervirens. Next base: position 100,736 of record VDFB02001037.1, on the reverse strand, counting down.
GGTTCAAGCATTAGGATTCGCAGAAGACTCCATTGATCCTAGAAGGAAGATTACTATAAAAGCCTATGATGATGAGGAAAGAATGTCCAAAGGTCTAATCATGCTACCAATCAGAGTGGGACTTGTTATCAAAAATACCTTTTGTCAAGTTTTAGATCAAGATCTTGCATACAATATCTTGTTGGGTTGTCCTTGGATCCATGAAATGCAAGTTGTTTCGTCCACTTACCATCAATGTCTTAAGTTTCTATATGATGGACAGAAAATCACTATACCAGCTGATAATTCAAACACTCAAACTTGTGCCAATGTCAAAGCTCATCAGGATACTTTGGTTCTGAATAATCAAGAAGCACTTGCTAATACTTCTCCTAAGCATGATAGACAAATCAGGCAATTAACTAAAAGCTTTGACAAGAAACTGCAGTTCAAGGAAAGTGGAGTTGGGGAATATTCCCTTTGTCTTGCTAATCTACCTACATCTCCTCGATCACATGGACAACCTTCCATTACACAACAATAGATATCAGCAACATCAACATCAGCACAAGTACAAACAGAGCCAACCACCAAGTTCAATGGACAATTTATCAAAGAAAAATTCCCCATGGGAGATCTTGAAGATACAGCAATTTTGGATTGGCTCTATAAGGATGAAGAGGAAATGGTTCTAAATGTCACCTTACCAACTGACAGATATGGGAAAGGATATTCCATCATGCAAAAGATGGGATATGACAATGGTCCTCTTGGAAAAAGAAAAGAAGGCATAGTTGAGCCTATCCATCTCCCAGGGCTTGTTGCATATGATAAAACTGGAATAGGCTATGATGCTACCCAATCCAAACAATCACAAGATAATGTTTTTACACTACAAGAAGGTTCCGATAAGAAAGAGACATGTTTGGCATCAATCCTGAATTGCATAGAAAATAATTCTGATACCAATTCTGCTAAATATGAATGGGATACCATCCACAATGATGAATTTTGGAGGGACAAAGAGGTAGATGTCATACATAAGTATATGCCCACTTTAATCAAAGGAGAAGGTTCAGGATCCCAACCACAAGAATCTGAACCACAACGCAACTGTGAGTCTAGTGATACTGAGTCAGATTTTAATGAACAAGACTATCAGGAGAATAGTACCATCATTGACCTACCTCATACCTCGAATCCTGCCAATAACTCTGTCTTGACCCTAACCATCGCCGATTTCACATGACCAAATGATGCATTACCTTTAATCCATCCTGATCTCATTGACTGGGATCTAACCAAACCTATGGATATACCTATTTTTCCAAATGACGAAGCTATCATAAACTTCCTTTCAGTCGATGATATAAATGATTGTTCCACTAGCGATTTTTGGTATGAAGTCTTTAATTAGGAGAGTGTCAAGTCTCCTAGCTGCAAAAATGAAAATAAAGAAAAATGATCTAGTGGTGAAAACTAGAATTTGGCAGTACTAGATCAAGCAAAAGATAAAATAAAGAGCATATCAGATGGTGAAAACCTTTTTGAGGCACCACCTGATGGGACTCTTAACACTCTCCCGGAGCACTATCATGAGTGATCGCCCATCTTGATTGAGCCTACAAAGGAAATCAATATTGCAACTACAGATAATCCAAGGATTTTGTAGCTAGCTGAATCAATGATAGAAAAAGAAATCCCAGAGTTCATGAACTTTCTTAATGAAAATCAAGTTAATTTTGCTTGGTCATATGCAGATATGCTAGGCCTTGATCCTGATCTCATTATGCATCATTTGTCTATCAAACCAGGAGCTAAGCCAGTGAAACAAAAACTCAGAAAGATGAATCCTCATGTAGCACTACTAGTTAAGGAAGAACTCAAGAAGCTCCTCGATGCAGGCTTTATAAGATCAATTGCCTATGCATAATGGATCTCCAATATTGTACCAGTAGCAAAACCAGACAAATGTGTAAGAGTATGCACTGATTTTAGAGATCTTAACAAAGCTTTCCCAAAGGATGACTTTCCGCTTCCAAGTATTGACACTATAGTTGATCTAACAGCTGGCCATGCCATGTACTCATTAATGGATGGTTTCTCTGGTTACAACCAAATCAAGGTGCGAGGAAGACCAGAGAAAACAACTTTCACTTGTCGGTAGGGAACATCTTGTTGGAATGTCATGCCTTCGGCTTAAAGAATCTTGGAGCTACTTGCTCGAAGAGCTATATTCCACGATCTTTCCGCGACATGATGCCACATTCATGGAAGTTATGTAGATGACATGTGGAAAAATCATCTGTGAGAGAGAAGGACACTTGGAATCTTTGTCTAAAATATTTGCAGTTGGAAAAATTCCAATTTGCCTAAACCCTAAGAAATGTGTTTTAGGATTACATGGGAAAGGCATTAGGATAACATTGACTTTTCCAGAAAAGGAATTAGAGTAGATCTTGCTAAAGGATTCGAGCAATCATGGGATGTCTCCCCGAAAGAACATTGATCAATTGAGATACATTACAAAGGCTGACTTGATTATCGGAAGATTCATTGCACAATTGGGTGATAAAGTCTAACATTCACACATCTCCTACATAAGAATGTTCCTTTTAGATGGGATGAAAATGTAAAATGAACAGCAAATCCAAGAAGTACACGATGAATCCACCACGGTTCTCATACCACCAAATCCAGGACAAACTCGTGATTCCATATTGCTGCAAGCGAGATATCTTTGGGAGCATTGACTGGCGCCAAAGAAGACCATGAAGGAAAGAGCGTGCAATCTATTACATTAGCAGAACACTAACAAGTCATGAGCTTCATTACACTTTCATTGAGAAGGCTTGTTTAGCAGTCATCTTTGCTTCATAGAAATTCTGACATTACATGCTGAATCATACAATTAATCTTGTTTCAAAAATTGATCCACTCAAGTATCTACTAAGCAAAGCATCACTAACAGGAAGGTTAGAAAAATGGGTCATGATTTTGAGTGAGTTTGACATCCACTATGTTGATCGCAAAGCGATCAAAGGATAAGTTATTGTGGATCAACTAGCAGATGCTCCTCTCCAAATAGAGCACTACATTGAGTTTCTAGATCTTTGATGTTTTCGCCGGTGAACTCTAAAGCGACTATGGTCCTTATCGCCGATGGTTCTTTTACTCAACATGGATGGGGCGAGGCATTCTCTTATGCCTCGGGAACGCATTCCTCGGTGATCATATAGGCTGAAATAACATGCACCAATAACATAGCGAATGAAGGCACAAATAATCAACTGAATTTGAAAAATAGCATTGGAATGGAGGAGTACCGAGCTACAAGTTTATGGTGACTCACAGCTAGTTATTAATCAAATCAATGATGACTATCAGACTAAAGATGACAAGTTGTTGCCGTACAAGAAAATGATTGATGACTTCAAAAAGTACTTTGTGGACATTAGGTTCACAAATTCAGGATTCACAACAAAGCGGTGGCCAGCTACTTATTCTGATAAGCCTCATTAATACAACTCGGACAAGCGGGCTTCGTAGTTTCTGGTGGAACAGTATTTACACATACTTGATATGGAATTATACGCCCACCCTAGTAGGACTACGATTCACCGGTATGGTAAGATTTGTACCCTAAAGATGATATTTTCCACCTAACATACAACCAAAGTATAACTTTATCAGACAATCCTCTATATACCCTCATCGCTAATACCCTTTGCTCGCCCGTGGTCTTGATGGTACTTCGCCGATGTATGAGCGTGAATGAATCGACAAAGCTTTACAAAGAAGTTCGGCGGGGCATTTTGTGATCTTGATTAAGTGGACTATCCAAGAAATTGATTGAATGGAGTTACCCCAATACAATGGAAAGGGAATCATTCACTTTTATTTAAAACATGCTCAAAATGTCAGATTCATGGGAATCTTATTCATGCTCCTGCACAAGAACTTCATTCGTTTACACCCACCTGGCCATTCTCTTAATGGGGGTTAGATCTAGTGGGAAAAATTCATCCTTCTTCTTCAAATGGGCATAAGTTCATCATCACAGCAACGGAATATTTCACTAAATGGATTGAGGCAGTACCTCTCTCTAAAGTCACTGTAAAACAGATCTCATCCTTCATACTCAACTACATTATTTGTCGATATGGTATTCCTAATGCCATTATTACAAATAATGGCCGACCATTCAAAAATCAGGATGTTGATGAACTTTGTGAAATATTCCATATTCAGCACAGATATTCCACGCCTTACTATCCTCAAGAGATGAAAGCCCAGCGGAAGGCCTCAAACAAGACTACTGAGATGAAGAAATCGGCGGCTCGGGGAAGGATTGGCATGTTCAACTCAATCCGCCTTGTGGGCTTGCCAGAACAAGTGTTACGAGCGTCACGATAAGTGACACCTTTTCCCTAGATGCCATGACGAAGCCTTATTGCCTTTAGAGTTGAAATGCCTTCATTAAGGCCCTCGAAAGGTCTCATAACAAATGAGGAACACAGAGTTTCCCGACTCCAAGAGTTAGAACTTTTAGATGAAAAGAGACAGAGAGTAGCAGACCATTTGAAAGCATACCAACAGATGATGTCTTGTAGCTATAATCACAAAGTAAAGCCACGTATCTTTCAGGTGGGTGATCTAGTTCTAAAAGAGAACCCACGTAATCAACAAGATAGAGAAAAGAAGGGAAAGTTTGAGCCAAATTGGTTAGGCCCCTATGTGGTTATTGCAGTCTACGGTTCAGGAGCATACAAGTTATCAACGCCAGAAGGAGACCTATTTGATGAACCCATCAACAGTATACATCTTAATAAGTATTATGTTTAAGTCAGAAAAAGTCTGAAGAAATCCAAAAATAGCAGAAAAAGTCACGAAGGCTCCAAAAATAGCAAAAAAGTCTGAAAGAAATCCAAAAGCAATGAAAAGAAGTCACGAAGAAATCCAAAAACAACGAGAAAAGTCACAGAAGGAAATCCAAAGCGTGAGAAAAAAAGTCACGAAGAAATCCAAAATAGCAGAAAAAGTCTGAAAAAATCCAAAAACAACCCAGAAAAAGTCACGAGAAACATCCAGAAACAGTAGAAGAAAAAGTCTGAAGAATGCGAAACCATCAAAGGAATGTCGCCGAGGTGAAAACACGGCAAGCGAGTCTATTGATGAGAAAAATGCAAAAATAAAAGCCAAATCAAATCAAAAAATAAAAAATGCAATAAATACAGATAGTGAAAATCTGGCAAACATACGCTATCTGTACCTCTCCATTTATTAGTTCCTATTTTGCACTTTGTCTTTTCAAAGCTTCCCTTTTTCTGCATCTTTTTCACATCTTAGGGTCATTAATCGCATCATCCTGCTGCCATTTGCCTAGAGGGTTAAAAATGTCTTACCATTGCTTGATCATTTGTACATATTCCTTTTCACAAGTTGTGTCAATAAACGGGGCAAAACTCAACTTGGGGCACTTAACTTTCAGAGCATTCCAAAACAGCTAGACCATGACATAAAATCTGAGCATGCAAACAAACAACAAACTCATGTAACAACTTTTTCCGATCATGAAACACTTTTCAGAAAGATATCATATCCTTGTCTATTGGATGATCCAAAAATCTGAATAATGCATGAAATAACAGTATTACATGTTTGACCAAAAGTTGTTTGATTTTCGATATCATTACTCTGGAGCACACTCAATGATGTACTGAACTAGAGTAGCAAGGAACAAGAATGATTTTTCTTTGTCTACTGTCTTGAGGTTAACAATCAATCTAATGCAAATATGTCATAGGACATGACGATCAAAGAAATATCATCGATGACAGTTCCACATTTGCATCAGAAAGGTGGTTAATCTTTGTCTGTTTATGCAAGAAATGCTTAGGTCATCTTGGTTCAATTATACCTCAATGCTTGTGTTCGCTTGCTATATCAAAATTCATGAAAGTTGTACTCTGGTCATCATTAGCGCTAATTTCCCCTCTGATGCTTGTACATACTTCCAACATTTTAAACCATTCTATGATGATTCAAGAAGGCTTCTAAAAGGCTCAACAAACTGGTTAGTTGCATATAGTTGCATATTCATTAGATCATTGCATATATCTGCATATTGGATTCACATCCGTATTTTGCAAGGCTGAATGAACGCATTAACAGTTGTATAGTTTTGAGTCTTTGTGGAGGACATTTGGACATTTGATTCATTGCATCCATTCAGGGTTCATTTATCATTTTATCATTCATTCTCATTTTATCATTCATTTTATCATATTTATCTTTATCATTCCCATATCATTTATTATTCATTATCATTCTCCTTATCATCATCCTTCTCATATATCATTATCATTGTATCATTATCCTTTATCATTTTACCATTTATCATTTCATCATTTAATCATTTTATCATTTCATATCATTTCATCACCATTATCATTTATCATTTATCATTTTATCATTCATTTCATTACCATTCGCATTTATCATTTTATCATCATTTCATTATCATCATATTACCATTTTACATATCATTTATATTTTCATCATTATTCATACCACATTCATTATCTATCATATCACGATGCATTTCATATATGGAAAATTCAAAAAAATTAACATCTCACATATATACATACATCATCACAAAATCATTGCATTCACATCATAATTACTACACCATCCTGCATCATAATGATTAGTCCACAAACATAGCAAAAAGCATATCAAAATCCATCTCATATCATACATGCATACAAGTAATATCCATCTCATATCACAAACACATGAACATAACATCATCAGAAACATCGCCGTTGCATATCATTGCTCATCAAAATAATACAAATGTCCAAATGTCCAATGAAGCTAACAAGGTCAGAACATCATACATAAGACATGATCAAAACTCAATATACATAATGAATCAGCCCCAAAATGGCTAATTGGTGGATGCCCCTGAAGGATCCGGTCTGGAAGGAGGTGGCCTGCCACTTGTCCCGGCATCAAGATCCCGTTGAGGCCCTGTAACCTCTCTACCATGTATCGATGTCCGTGATCGGGTCCTGGTCCTGCTGTACGATCTGGGATATGGCTCTCGCCGCTCAGGAGGGCATAACTCCTCATATCAAACTCTATAGTACTCGGCCTCCCTAGCAGCCTCGAACCCCTCTACAATGGCCTCTCGTAAGGAGGTACTCTCTACGGTACCCATCAACCTCTGTGCCACACCCTTGGCCTCCAGTGATTGCTGTCTAAGGGCATCCCTCTCTGCTATCAACTGTGACACTTGGGAATCCGGAGCAGGTACCTGTGCCTATGCCTGTGCCTGTACCTGTGCCTGTGCCTGTGCCTGTGCTTGTGCCTGTGCCTATGTCTGGGCCTATGCAAGCTGTGCCTGTAACTGCACTATCATGCTCTGAGCCTACGCTAACTGACTATGTAGCTGTGCCTGCTGCCCTTGAAAGGTCTGCACCTGACCCTGCAAAGCATCTATCTGTGCCTGCTGAGACGAGGATGTCACCCTAATCACTGTCTGAGGCCTACCACCAGATCTGGTCCGCTGAGGAATCGGTACTCTACCTAGGCTGTCTAGTCTTTGCTGCCTCTCCTCATCCCCATCATCTCCATCATCTCCATCGTCTGAGCTATCCTCCTCCTCCCCATCTCCACTCTCCTCACTCTCCTCTCCCTCCTCCTCCTCTCCTCCACCCATAGCCTGCTCCCCTCCACCCATAGCCTGCTCCCCACCGGCCACACCTCCCTATATCCCTACTCCTAGTTGTGGTGCTACTCTGATCGCTCGTGCCTCATCTGGCACTGTGAACCGTGGAAACAGATGTGTATGAAAATACTGGGCATAATCGTCTGTCATCCCTGCATCCAATACCTCCGGCCTGTCTGCCCATACCTCAGGCTGTAATGATGAGTACTCTGTATACGCTGCCTGGTATGGAATGCATGGCCCCCATCCTACATCCCCCTTGTGCCGCCCATAATGAGCAATGCCTTGGGGCATCCCCTGAGTGAATCCAAACTACCTTAGAACACGTAGTGCCAGAAACCTCTCAATAATAAAGGGTGTCTGCCCTATCAGATATCGTGGTCGACAAACAAAAGGCATCTCTAGGTGATTGGTCACCCATGCCTTGCAGTCTGTGTAGGGCCTCCATATCACCGCATCAACATCATCCAAAACTTGCCGCCAGTATTCTACCTTGCCCAGCCTCTGCTGGACAACTACGCTAGAATATGCATACACATACGGCCTCCCTGCTGGTCTCGTGACAGCAATGTGCTCCCACGCCCAGATCTGTAACAATGTAACTCCACTCGCCAGGCTCGTCGATCCTCTATAAACAATCTGATGAAGATCGTGATACATATTAGCCAAGACATAGCTCCCCTAGGCAAATCTCCGTGGCTGTGTAATCATCCACTCCAGCATCCTCCCCCAACCCATGGTGAATCCCTTGGACTGATGGTCCGGTCCAAGAAAACCTCCGACAGATGCAGCCAACACTACTACTAGAGCAGGATACCTACTGAAATCATCCCAGTCTATCCAGTAACCATATATACCGGGATCGCCACATATCCGTTGCAACGCCTCGGTCCCACCAATCTCCTCGTGGTCATAAACCACAAGGGCACCAACAACCGGAATCCCCAGAATCCGATACACATCCTCTAGCGTCACACTCATCTCACCCGTCGGTAGGTGGAAGGTGTTATGCTCTGAGTGCCATCTCTTGGCCAAGGCCGTCAATAGCCCCCTATTGGCCCGAATGCCTCGCGACATGGTCAACAATGGTCCCAATCCATAGTCTGCTATGACCTGTAACTCTGCAGGAGTTAGCTCTCCTATCTGTTCCCAACATAATGGGAACCGCTCTCTGATTTGGAGGCTTTTGAAAGCCTCCTATTTTGTTCAACCATCACAACAAATCAATCAAATCAGACTCATATCACATAACATATCAATGACCCATATCAAGTGCTACATCAATCTATCAGCATGTCAAATCAATCTACTCTATAATCATTTACTATTTTTTTTTCTTTTTAGGAAAGCAAATTTATCAACACACATATCATTTTCTATTTGTATTTCAAACACGAATGCAAATTTTTATCTCCATTTTTTACTATTTGTTTTCTATCACAGAATGCAAATTTATCACACATCTACTCTTTGTTTTTCCAAATCGCGAGAAGCAAAGTTATCCAAAACAATCATTTTACTCTTTGTCGTTCATCACAAAGTTATCAACTATCTACTCTTTGTTTTCTATTTTGAAAGCAACGTTATCAGTTCTCTATCAAATTTTCTATCCTATCAGCATGATGGCCCTACAATTTTATCTATCTATTGACTAAGGAAGCAATGTTAATCATCATTTTTCATCACATCAACATTTTTGGAAAAATTTCCTAAATGCACAATTATGTTGTTCATATGCGCTAAAAACCCATATGCGCTAAAGTTTTTCTCAGTTGCGCTACACTGTTTCCCCGATGCGCTAAAACTCCGTATGCACTACTCTGTATCTCGGATGCGCTACTCTAACTACCCTATGCGCAACTCTAGCATTTTTGGACCAAACCCTAAATGCGTAGTTCTGTGCCCTAGATGCGCAACTCTATCTATCGGATGTGCTAAAGGATCAGTTTTTTAATCTATCCCTAGATGCGCTACAGAAATTCCTAGATGCGCTAAAGGATTTGTCGAATGCGCTAAAACTATTCCTAAATGCGCTAAAACGTGCAAAAAAGTTGCAAACCGATTTAAAAACGATCCAAATTCGATCTAAAAAGAAACATTTGACAACATAGATGGTTCGAATCACTCACCGGTGGTCCATACGCCGCTGGTCTCTGATATCGTCGCACTTGCTCGAACCTATGTCTGTGCACGGGGATCACCATCTCGCCAGGTCACTCTCAGAGCTCAAATTTTACTATAGCAGCAGGGTAAAAATGACACTTCATTTTACCCCTTTTACCTTATAAGGGTCTTTTTAGGATGGGCATTAATGGCATTTTCCATTTTTTCATCCTCTTTTTCACCTGGGGCATCAGACACATCATCTATCGGGAGCTAAATCACTGTTCCCCTATCACTATCAATTTCTTCTTCCGTGATTTATCTCCCGAGGGGGCATCATCATCAATATCAAAAACCATAAACATATCAGGGGAAATTCTTATTTTTCTTTGAAGCAATGCATTTCACACATCACTTCAAAAAGGGGCAAAATGTATACGCATAAAAATAGTCATGTCTATAATCCTGGCAATTAATTAAATATTTATTATTTAATTATTTCTTCTAAAGTCCTCTACATATGATTAAATTTATTTAATTTAATTATATTGTTCATTCATCTTATTTCTCTTCCATAATTAAATAAATCTATTTTATTTAATTATTTCCATAAGTCCACTTAATTAATTAAATAAATACATTTTATTTATTTAAACTAATTATCACTGTTTGAATTTAAATTAAATCTTTTGATTTAATTAAATTTAAATATCCTTTTCTTCTATTTTAATTTTCTTCTTCTAATTAATTAAATGTTTCATTTAATTAATTTCATAAAAGTGATTTAATTAAATAAATCTTATTTAATTAAAAATATCTTATGCTTTCTTTCCAAATCACAATTAGGTATTTTATTTAATTGTGCAATCTTCTCATATCATAATTAAATATTTTATTTAATTATGAGATATTCTGCTTTTTTCAATAAAACATGATTAAAGCTCTCTTCTTATCACAAGCTTTCTTCTGCTTTTAAAAGCTTAATTAAATATTTTATTTATTAAGAAAAGATGAATGTCATCCACAAATAAATAATTGATTTTTTTAATTAATTATTTATCAGCTTTAAATCTTTCTTCTTTTTTTTTCTTTTTTTTTTGTTCTCGAAGGGTATCCCCGCGGCCCCCGCCCAGCGGCCCACCCTTACACTGGTTCAGGGAGGTGCGAGCGGGAGGCGAGACTAATCCCTACGGCCACGGGATAACCAGCACCGCCCCCCAAGTGTCCGTGACGGGTTTCATTCCAGGCTCGAGAGTCAATCCCAAGACCTCGGGAAGCAAACCCGAGACTTGAGACCAACTACTCTAACCTGTGGGGGCGCTTTAAATCTTTCTTTTATTCTTTTAAAGAAAGATGATTTCTTATCTTCTCTTCTTTTTCCTCTTTCATAATAAAATAGAAAAATCTTATTTTTAGGGTTCTTCTATTCTCTCTTCAATTTCATCTTTCTTCAACCATTCGATCTGCCAGGAATTATCACAACCGTTAATCGAGATAGCCAATCAAAATCATTCGAAAAACTCTATAAATACCTGTGTGAATCCAAGCATTGGTAATAGGCAATTAAGTAGAGTTTATACATTTAGTTCATTTAATCTCATAGCATCATGTTTATTTCAAGTTTATTATTTCAAATCATCATCATAGCTTAATCTTGCATCTACATCATAGCAAAATCTCATTTTTTAGGAAGACAGTTTGTTGAGCCTAGCCTACGATCTGAGAACACAAAAGCTAGAATCAGCAAAAACACTAAAGATAGAGGACAATAGGACGACAATAGAAGCAGGATACTGAGTTTGCACTTCTTTACTCTTTATATTTTGCTTTGATATAATGTCCTATTGGTGTGTTTGAACAGTTATCTTCATTTACGCACTTATTTTTCATACACACAATAGTAATGAGCATCATTCCACCAAAAGGTCTTGACTTGTGGATCCCAATTTCGTGCTTCTAGCACCATAATAAGTTTATCCTCAGTAAGCTCCTTTAAGGTAGAATCTAAGGATCGTCCCAATGGTGTGAATTTTTTGTCAATTGGAAGGGTTTGGAAATGGTGTTGCTTTCGTCCCTAGATTAGTCATATTTTTGTTTTGGCTAACATTTGGAATATTGGGAGGATTTTTTATTTGACTAGTCTTGGTTGCAGCTACTGTTAGGTTGAATATGAGTTTGGTATTTTAATTTTTAGCTATGACCTCATTGTTTCCCACGCTCTTGTTTCATTGCTAAAATTTAGGTTTTTCCCCACTGTTGTAGTTGTTAGAGGAAGTGGATGAGTTGTTTTCATTGTATACCTTAATGACCCCTCTTTTGACTAAGGCTTCTTCGATTTTAATACCTTGCTAAAAATCTCCTCCATTTTTGCAAGAAAATGAGGAAGGACTCACCCTTTTTTTGTTTGAAGTTGCAAAGGTCTTTCATGGTGATATCATGTGGGATATTGTAAGAGTATTGAGTGAGAAATCTATTTAACAACTCTTGAAATGTGTTGATGGGGGGTGTAATCTTCGAAAACCATTCAAGGAAATTCCCTCCTAGACTTTGTGGAAATAGTCTCATCAAATAAGTTTCTTCATGCACAAATTCTAGACTCATAGTTTGGAATTCCCTTACGTGATCTAATGGATTACTTGTACCATTGTATTTATCATACTTTCAAAATTCACTACATTTAGGGAAAGGAATCATGTTGATGGATTGATTAAAGGGATATGGACAAATGTCTTTGATCAAGTATCATTTCAAAGTTACCCTTTGCATGTCTAGAACTTGTTGTTGAAGGTTTTTCATTTGTTGACTTAAAGTAACCATTTTCTTTGTTTCCTTTTCAGGCTTTTGGAGAGGTTCTTTCAATATTTTGATATCAAAATTAGGGGGAATTTTAACTCCTTGATTGGCTAACATCAATAGGTATTTTTCCCCATCTTTTTTAAAAATATTTTCCAAAAACTTATGAAAGCTGGGGTCTTGTTCCGCTTGTCAGATATCCTCATCGTTTATGTCTTCCCCTTGCATGTTGTTGAGTCTAGGAATAGGGATTTCTTTTGCATCATCCATGTTGCTAGGGATCTCACTATTTTTAGGTTCAATGTTGGGAGTTTTGATATCGAAAGCTTCACCACTCAGACTTCCTATGTTTTCCCATTTCAAAGTTGGGTGTTCCAAGTTCCTTGCCCTTGAGTTTCCTCTTTTGTGATCTTGTTTGGATGGACATACAAGTGTTAGGGTTCAAACTAAGCTTTGTTCTAAGTTTGAAATAGTGCCAAGGATTACAACTAAGTCAAATAGAATGACAAATTCTATTGATTAGACCAAGTTTGATTTGATTGCATGACATAGTTTCATGAGATTTGGATGAAAAATCCCAAAGATGAAACTAGGTTTTGCATTCAAAGATGTGATAGATAGTGATGATTTAGGCACCTTGAAATCTTTAGATCTAGGCTTAATTTGAAAAGTTCCACTTGTATAGGTATGTTTTGACAATGTTTAGACTTCCAAGGTATCTAAGAAATGATCTTGGAGTCAAAGTTTTGACTCAAGAAACATAATTAAGGTACTCAAAACATTGGAAAATTCTTGGATTTTGACAATAGTACATCATGTATAACTCTAGATTATTTTTGCACGTTGTCTTGTAAAAATTGAAGGTTAACCTTTCCCTAAAGTTGAAAAGCATAGAAAAACATCTTTGATTTTGTTTTGGACTAAGAGGTTTGATGTTTGGTTTTCTAATCTTAACCTTTCATGAAATCATCGTGTAAGCCACATATTCTAACTCTGTTTTTCCTAAGGAAAGGTTGAACATTGCTAGAAGGAATGATTTTCTGAAGATGGATGGACCTAAGCTACTAACTTGTCTACCTCAATGAATGTAGTTCTGAATCAATGTTTTCACTTTCAAAATGAAACATTTTTTATGGTGTTTTTTTTTTAGTTTTGTTTTGAAGACACATCAAGAAGAATATACACTCCTAAGGTTGTGTAAGATTGTATTCTTTTATATTCCATGCAGGTTTTACCCCAACTGTACTATCTTTAGCAGATTAATTTAGAAGCTTGGTTGCACGAGATACCCCTTATAGTGCACTCTCTTCTCAGGCCAACCAAGCTTCTAGTCCCCATGAAACTCCCATGGCAAACTAATCACCTTTAGTAAAAACTGCGAGAATGTGGTTGCCTTGGTAATGATCGTTGGTGCACTAAAGAATAGATAAAGGATTTTGGAAAATATACAAGGGTTTTAATGTGGGCATTTTATTCATGGGGGATAATCCATGCGACGAGAGTCCATTTTGATCCATCTCGTTAGATTTATCCTTGTGATACTTGAAGTTTCCTAAATTATCTACATTTATATCCTGGTTGGAAGTCGCTTGGCTTTAGCGTGTTACTAGTTTAGTCATTCCCTTGGGTGACTACTTTTTCCCACAACGAAGGCCCTCTAGGATAAACAAAATCAAGAAAGTATACCCATAGTTCCATCAATCTTTATTTTGCATGAATAAAGATAGAACTCATGCCATATACTCCACTTACACTCACACATAAACAAGAATGAGTCTAGCTTTTTGGATCACCCAGTTAAGAGGAGAGCATATGCCTACCATTCATCACATACAAAATACATGGTGTTCATTTTCCTTTAATTAAGCTATGTTCCTAACTTAACCAAAAGGAAACATGATGTTCATTATCCCTTTCCTTAAGCTATGTTCATATCTTAACCAAAGGAAACAAGTAAATAACATCTAGCCCCTGCAATATGTTAGTAGTTTATGTTTTGAGTCTTTGACAACGAATCTGGGAAAACCTGCAAATGCACAACACATAATGTGAGTTTCTGATTTTTGTGAAAAATTGCAAGATGCACCAAAATAGAGACAAGAGGTGCCAAAATAGACACAAGAGCCACCAAAACTCTAAAAGTAGTGCAAAATTGTCTCAAAATAGGTGAAAAAGGTCCTAGAACAAGATGCCAGAGGTGCCAAAACTCTAACAAGAGGCACCAAAACAAGTGGAAGAGCTGCCAAAACTCTAAAAGTGGCCTAGAATGGTCCTAGAACATGTGAAAATAGTCTCAAAACAATTTGCAAGAGGTTCCAAAACTCTAACAAGAGGCACCAAAACTCTAAAGTGGCCCAGAATGGTCCCGGAACAAGTGAAAATAGTCTTGGGACAACTTGCAAGAGGCGCAAAAACTCTAACAAGAGGCACCAAAACTCTTAGAACAAGCTCGAATGGTCTGAAAACAGCTGAAAATGTTCTTTGCATTGCTTCCAAGAGGTGCCAAAACTCTTAAAACAACCCAAAAATTCCTCCAAACAACTCAGAATTGCTTCCAAACTGGTGCAAAATGTTCCCAAGTCATAAACCATGAACCTACAATCATGAAATCATCAAAAAAGCTAGTAATACATGAGGAAAAGGCCCCATCGTGGGCACCATTTTGTGCACATGTCGAATGTATAGAGTGATTTATTCTAATGTCAACACAAACATTAATGAGATGGTTTACATTCAAAGTTTAAAGCAAGTAAAACTACTCTATTCGTAATACTATCAAATCTTTCAAATACATATCGTTTTTCTCTATTTCTAGGGATTTATTAAGTCGTTTGGCCCTCATATTTCTACGGGTACAAAGGTTGTTAAAATGACTTCCTAGAAAATGAGATTTGATTCTTAATATGTAAGCTAAGATGATTTCTATGTGCAAATGTGTGGTGGAAGGATTAGTGGTATGCAAATGTGTGTTGGAATGATTAGTGGTATGCTCGTAAATGAAACAAAACGAGGGAAAGGATAACAGATTCCAAGATAAATGAAGGATGATGTTGATGATAGATGAACAAGTGGAGATGAGTGAGATGATATGCGACTATAGTGAACTATCCATGATTATGCATATGCTCAAATGCAAACACAAAACAAACTAGCCTAAAATGTAAATATGAAGCAATTAATTAATCTAAGATGATAATGCATATTAACACATGATATAAAAGCTAAGTATAAGACTCCATGAAAGCTCCAAGCTCCTACAAAAAACCTACATGGTAATAATACTCAAAGTGTGGATGAAAAATGGCATTATAACACTATTCCAATTTGTATCTCAAAATAGCATTATAACATTACTCAAAAGGTGGATGATAAATGCTAAGGAAAGAGGGTGTATTTATAGGGTTTCTCAAGCATTTTGTGAGGTGGCACCCATCATCGGTCTAGATTCGAAGGAGAAAAGATAGATGGTGGAGATGAAAGGAATCAAGATGTTTTCCCCTTGACCAAGGACAACATGCCATGTGTGTGAAGAGAATCCTTTGACCAATTGGAAGCATGCCAAATGTATGGGATTCCTAGTGTGTGAAACAAAGACCCATGTGCTCCAAATTTGTTGGAAGTGTGGGGGAATAAATCCATGTGCTTTTTCTCATTGGTGGAAGTGTGTGAGGATAATTCTAATTAATAATTAGGCTTATTTATTTTCATCTGACCTTGATGAGGTGGCACACAAAAAGTGATAAAAATGTGCTCTAATTCTTAATTAGGATTAAGGAAGGTTAATCAAATAAATGCATTTAGGGTATTATGTTTATTTAATTATTTAGAAGAATGTGAATTAGAAGAATTAAAAGGAAAGTGAACAATATAAATAAAGTAAGGCCTGCCTTATTTGTATGTAGTTTAAGCATTAATCAAATAGGTTGTATTTAATTAATTTAATATTATTAGAATTGGCTATGGATGCCAAGACCTAGAGGCCAAATGGAAAGCACAAAAAGAGAGAGAATATAATATGACAAGAATAGATTGTTTTCAATGTCAATGATATGATTATTGTATACAATGAGAGAGACCCCTTGGTTATATAGCCAAGGTGAGAATATAGAAGGGCATAAGATTATGACAAGTTTTATAATATTAAGACATGGGACAACTATGAAAAACTATCACTCCACCTAAGGTGGAAAAGTGATAATGTGATAATCACCACAAATGGTGGATCACCCACAAGTGGTGGAGATGTAATCACATGATGTGTCCATGAAAGGTGGATGTGATAAAGTAATAACATGATTATTCCACCAAATGTGGAAATTCTCTAACTACCTCCTATGTGGTCCCTATGTAAACTTAACTAAGGTGTAATTATGACCTAGGACAAGGTACAACACTTTTAATTACACAAACACCCCCCCTTAAGTGCAACTTAGGGAGTAGCAGATTATTATGCAAATGACACAAATATGCAAACATGGGTCCCGGATACTAGGCCATGTTAGGTACCCTTGCACATATGCAAATGCAAATGAAAATCTCTCACAAACAGAGAAAATGAGAAAACCTAGTGGGACAAAACTCCTCCCCAAAAGAGAGATGAAATATACAAAATAGAAATGTGAAATACTCTCAATGATTCATGAGAAGGTAAAAACTCCATGTGAGGAAAAAGACCCCCCCATAAGAGAGAAGAAGAGAGACAAGGTAGCCCCCCCTCAATGTTG
The DNA here is from genome assembly GCA_007258455.2 of Sequoia sempervirens. Taxonomy (NCBI): domain Eukaryota; kingdom Viridiplantae; phylum Streptophyta; class Pinopsida; order Cupressales; family Cupressaceae; genus Sequoia; species Sequoia sempervirens. The sequence goes on along the minus strand of VDFB02001037.1, from coordinate 83,399 downwards.
AGTCTCTTGCAATGATGGTAGAAGCTCAACATTGAATGTTGAAGATGATCCAATCTTGCCGAACAATGTTCCTCCATTTATGAAGAAACAAAACCAATGATGTATGTAGGATATCAAGAAGATGGATGGTGGATGATGCCTTTGAAGAATGCTAAAGTGTCTCCATGTCGATGATGAAAGATGCGACACTGCTGAAGAGCACAATCCAACATCTAGTAGAGATGAACATAAAGCACAATCCAAAGAGAAAGATATCCCCTCTGAAGACAAAGAAGACTCCTCCAAATTCTTTCCAAAAGAATCCACACTCATGCTAATCTATGAAGAATGATCATGTAGAGAATGAACAAGAGGGTCAAGGTGTTCCCTCAAAACAACTGAAGAAGGTCCATCTTCATCAAATAGAAGATGAATTCTATCGATGATGTCTCCCAAATCTGCAAGATGAGACTCCACAAACAAGTTTGAAATACCTGTCAAGAATCCATCCAAAGTAGCCATATCTGGAAGACTATGAATATCTTGCTGCACTAAATCACTAGGAGACAAAACTATTGAATCACAAGTATCCTCAGGTACAATAGTAGGTGGAGGAGATAGAATGCATGGCTCAAGAACTAGATCTGATGTGAGAACTCCCAAATTGAAGAAGCCAAAAGTCTCCTCTGAATCATGGTTTTGATCAATAGTCGAAGGAACAATGTCACCATCAGAAGCAAACTATGCAAAGGTATACAACCGAGATGAAAGATCAACTACCCCAGTAGCAATGATCTCTCTAGTCTCCAAGTATCGAATAATGATAAAATCATGTGTGAACTCCACCGTTCTCCCATCTCCACCATGTGTAATCTGATATATGGAAAGAAGATTGTTCATCAAATGAGGAACACGTAAGACATCCTGAAAAGTGTTGTCCCCAAAGCTAATAGATCCCTTCCATGTTACACTCATGTATGTATTTTTTCCCATCAAGATAGTAGAACAAGGCTGAAATGAAGAGAATATAGACTATGAAGATGCCATATGATGTGAAACTTTTGAATCTAGAAGTCATCTCCCTGATCCTAGACCTGAAGGAGCACAAAGAGCTTGTCCTTTATATCCTGATGAAGATTAAAAGTCAGCATGACCTTTTCCCTTAGACTGTTTTGAAGTAGAAGGAGAAGAAGATTCAAACATTCTAGAAGGAAAATCAATGTGATTGTTTTTGAGAAGAATTTTCAACTCATCAATATCCTTCTTATAACAATAATGTTATTCATGTTCTTCCTTATTGCAATATGCACAAAAAGGCCTCTCCTTCTTAGATGATTTCTCTTTTCAAGATGAATCTTTATGTTCTATGGAATTTGATGTGGATTGTGTGTTCTTCTTAGGCTTGTTCTTTTTCTTTTCTTTGCCAATTGCTCCCTAGTGAGTTGCATAGAAAAATATTCAAAGGAAGCCATCTTAAACTCATTCCCAAAGGAATTATTTGTAGCATATAAAGTAGACACAAACATTGAATATTCAAGTCCTAGCTTTGAAAGAACACTTAAGATCAATTGTGTATCTGATTTCTCAATTTTACAATCCTTCAATTGTGTTCTTAGTGACTTGAATTTGGTGATGAAGTTCTGTATGTTGTCAAAATTACATGGATTGAGACTGATTAATTCATTCCCCAACAAATTTCCTTGAATTTCATTTGTTTTCCCAAATAAGTTTGACAATGTAGTCCACATAACCATAGGTGTATCCAAGTGCTCAATGTGAAACATCAACTCATGAGAGACATACAAGCACAAATAGCCAATTGCTTCTTCACGACTATTCAACCACTTACTATTTTTAGCTTCATCATCTTTTGGTTCACCATGAAGCCCATGAACTATCCTATACAATCTTTTTACTCTTAGCAATTTGTTTATTTCATATTTCCTTTTAGGATAGTTGTAAGGTGTTAGAAGTGGAATTGTAGATGGCTCCATGATAAAACAAGAACACCAATCAAGAGGAATGCAACCACAACCACAAGAAAAATCCCACCAAATTCACTCAATCAAAGCACCCCCCAGAAATATTTGATTTCAAAATTTATATTTAGTGCGTTTACAGTTGCTAGATGCCAAAAACAACAATCTAGACTTGATCTTAGTCCTTACAGATGCCAAAATAGGCCACAATATTAAGTACAATTTTTGGTACAAAATTATATTAATCTGATTATACCACTAAGAAGTACACGAAAAATCATGCACTTTCCAAAAAAACTATACCCAAAAATGTTACCTTAGGAGCAAGATATGAGCTCCCGAAGTTCCCAAAATGAGGACGAATTAGCAACACCTGTTAGAATCTAAAATTTATGGAAAAAACAAACACCAAAACAAAAAAATGATTACACCACTATGAAGAGCACAAAAAATTATCCCAAATTAAAAAAAATTGCTTGAAAAAAGGAATCAAAATGATTGAGTTATTGAGCTTCAAAGTTTGCTTATGAAAACAAAAATGCAAACCATGAGGGGGGGAAAATCTTTTTGAAAATGCTGACGTATTGCTGAAGTCAGCAAAACACTATGTTAAATTTGATGGTTTCCTGTCCATCACCAGAAAATGTGACCTTCAACCTGAATTTGACGCCCGTCGAAATCTTTTGATAGGATAAAAATATTCTGCATGCGACGACCGTCGATGGAGAATAATTAAGCCCCGGTTTTTTTATCCTTGCGCCGAATTGAGATTTTTCCTGGTTTTCATATCGGGCTTTTGTTTTTAGATGGCTGCTCGATGGTTTTGTATGTGCATCGTGGATGGGAGTGGTGGGGCCCGCCTGGGCGAATGTAGAGCTTCCACGTGGTGGCCTATGAGTGGCCCGGTACCCTGTGGTGGTACTACGAAATACTCCGTAGATTTTTTATTTTTGTTAACTTTTTACAATTAAGTTTTCCCGCAAAATACTTATTTTTCATAAATCTAATTGGAAAATTTGATTTTTCTAAATCAAAATTTCAAAAAAAAAATTAAATGATTAAATAATATATTTTTTCTGGAAATCGTACTGTGTAATAATGATGACTTGGGGGGTCATACGGCTCCTTCGAAAAATTTTTTTTGTCTCACCGGACAACTACTACAAAATGGACAAATTGGCAATCAATCTTAGGGTTTTTGGCCCTTTTGGATGCGATGGCAGGGACAGATTTGACCCAAAATGTTCCAAAAATGCAGCTACCTTCTGGATCTTGCAACCACTCTTTAGCTTCAAAACCTCATAGATTTGGCCTCGTATGTCTAATTTGGACGAAACAAAATGCAAAATCAACTTTCTCAAAAACTATGGATGCAATGGTGAGCTTAGATTTGCACCAACAAGCTCCAATATGAACCTGCAACAAAGAGCCAAAAAAGGAACTCCCCCAAATCTAAGATCTCTCTTCAAAAAAAGACTCTCCAATGGCACCCAACCTGCTCTGATACCATGTTATAATTGGCTATAGATGCCAAGACCTAGAGGCCAAATGGAAAGGATAGAAAGATAGAGAATAAACTGTATTCAATGTCAATAATATGATTGTCGTATACAATGAGAGAGACCCCTTGGTTATATAGCCAAGGTGAGAACATAGATGGGCATAAGATTATGACAAGTGTCGTAATCTTATGACATTCAAGACAACTATGAAAAACTATCACTCCACCTAAGGTGGAAAAGTGATAATGTGATAATCACCGCAAATGGTGGATCACCCACAAGAGGTGGAGGTGTAATCACATGATGTGTCCATGAAAGGTGGATGTGATAAAGTAATAACATGATAAGTCCACCAAAAGTGGAAATTCTCCAACTACCTCCTATGTGGTCCCTAAGTAGACTTAACTAAGGTGTAATTATGACATGGAGGTACAACACTTTTTGTAAACATCAAAAAAGTTGTCCTCTTACGATACCTTGTCACAACATCGCATCATTTAGACATCTTGTATCATGTTTTTCCCTAGGGACCGATGTCATCATCTAATTAGTTAAGGGCATGTGTAGGATCATGGTATGCCAAAAAGTGGCAATGGAGAAAAAATAACGTGTTTCATCGATTCAAAAATGCGAAAATGCCGAGTTGACTTTATGTGGCTTGGGTGTTAGTACACACTACCGAAGCAAAACCCAAACCTAGATTTCAAAATCGGATATCCAATTCAAATTGGATATCCGATTTTTGAAAACATATATATTCAATATTGACCCGATAAAAAACTCATTTCACACAACTGGTTAACCACGGCGGGCGCACAGTCAAAAGTTTATTTCGCAAATCAAATATCCGATTTGGTGCAAATCCATTTTAAAAATTTTAGATTATTGATTTTTCTTTGCTCTAATCAAAATTTCAATTAGATTTGTGTAATTTCAGTTGTTTTTTTTCAAAAGAGGGTTTTTGATAGATTTTTTATGAAAAAATTGAATTTAGTATGGATTTTGATGAAAATTGAATGTTTGTAATGGATTTTGATGAAAATTGAATGCTTGTAATGGATTTTGATTTAAAAATAGTGTTTTTTATGTATTTGGATTAAAAATTAGAGAATTTTATAGATTTTTGCTAAAAACTAGGGTTTTGTTGGATTTTTAAAAAAAACTAGGGTATTTTTATAATATTTTCATTTATATTGTCTAATTTTAATTAGATTAGTTTGTTTTTAATTTTAATTAGGCATTATGGCTGCTCCACCACCTCCACCACCTCCACAGCCATCAATTCCAGAATTAATTTCTAAAAAATTGCAACAATTAAGGGGCATTTCTGAAGTTTATACGAGAGTCCCTCGATTATCTAAGATGTCAAACACAATGAAAGAAATAATTAGAAACATAGAAACCCTCTCCTCGCAACATAATGCCTTTCATTCGTGGTGAGAAGACATGAGAGAATATTATGCATGTGGATTGTCCTATGACGATGTGAAAGATCTCAGAATAACCAAAGCCCAAATAGCCTCTTTATTTGTTAACCCCCGCACTAGTTTGCCGGTTAATGTTAATAAAAAAAAACTTTCTATAAAATGGTGCACTCATAGAGACATTGTAGAAAAATTTTGGGATCGTTGGTGTATGGTTTTTTTGAAACCACCGAACAACAATTGTGATATACCATTTTATTTTATAAAAAAATTATATGTTGAGTTTGTGTTAGGGCATCATGTCTATTACTTTGACATTAAACCCTTCCAGGGCATTGGTGGAGGTATGCCCCAGGATAGACCAGGGGTAGTTAGAGTAATACCCCACCCATATGTTCCCCCTCCTCCCCTCCCTCTGCCACCTTCAGTATACTATCCAGATATTATGCAGGATGCGGCCACACAGACTATCCATGCTATTCACTCTTTGAGTGGTCTTTTGGTTTCACATGCTTCTGTAGTAGCTCAGCCACATTTTGGTGATGTTGGTGATGGCTTGAGTGCTGCTACGTCATCCTCGTCAGGTCCACATATTTGTGTACCACATACTTGCTCCATGTGTCACCAAATATGCTTGGGCCCTCTTGTACAACCTGTCGAGCATCCCTTAGACACTTCCGATTATGACTTCCATGATGTGGACATTATAGATCAGATGCAAAGGAGTGGAGCACACCATACAGAGTCCTCTCCTGCTAGAGAGGGGGACATTGGAATAGTGACAGGTAAAATTTAAGTTGTGAATTCATAATTTGCATTTGTTTTTAAATGAATATTAAGAAGAGATAGTATAATGTACTAATATTTATTTACATGGTCTACTTAACAGTTGATGTTCGAGGAGGAGCTGACACATGTGACGAATAGCACCCTGAGGGCCATTTCATTTGGCCTCGACATGCACACAGTATATATTTTTGCACTCACTCATTTACATTTGTTTATTATATACTTTCTTGTCATTTGAATTGTCATTAATGAAATTATATAATAACTTATATGTTTATCTTATTTTCCTCTTGTAGGAAATACTTTGTACGAGCGAGGTGTAGCCTTGTCCAGATTATGGAAGTGCACTGTTGGATAAGGGGAAGGTAATTGAACTCAAATTTGATTGAATTAAGAATTTTAAGATCTTTTATTGATTATACATACATCGACATAGATTGGTAGTTTCATATGTACTTGTCATTTTTATGTGTAGGGAATTATGAGCTATACATCCTTGTTGACAAGTGACACAATGCCCGAAGCAGTACGTATTAGAACACTTGAAGGAGTAGGTGTTGAAGCACCTCAAGGAGGAGGTGTCGAAACACCTAAAGAAGTATGTGTTCATTTTATTTTGTGTTTGGTATTTATATGTTCCTATTACTGACAATTGTATGCTAACTTGGATCAGTTTTATGTTTTTGTTCACCTATATAGATTAAAATTACAAAAGATGGTTTGGTCAGTTCTTTGAGAGGGGCATATTCTAGACTCCTGACCCTTTGAAGAGACGGATATTTCAGGTAATCAAGATTACAATTTTAGAGTTCAATTATAATTTAATGTATATTGATTTTGATGTTAATTATTTGATTTTAAATTATATAGTATAACTAATCTCAATTGTGGTTTGACTTTTTCTTGTGCAGCTACCTTGAGAGGAAATGAGTGCTTCAAAGAGGCTCCATTTTGATGATCCACCAGTAGTTTAGGATGAGATAGACATTTTGGCATGTAAATATTGAATAGATATCGAGATGGCATATGCCACATATTGTAAAATTTTTGTTTGAGTTGGCGTTGATGCCATTTTTGTATATGGACATACACTTGATTATTGGATAATTTGATATATAGAAGTTGACAATCAAAATTTAATTGCCTCCTCATGTGTATAATTAAACTCTTTGAAATTTTAATCAAGTGAGCAATGGTTAAATATCTTGATGTACAATAGCATAAAAAGAATGGTTATATTATGTAGTTTATTATATTGCTGATTACATTGCATTGCACATCTTTCAAACTCAAAGCATTACTTCACATTGCTTAAGTAACAACTAGATGTTGATAGATGAAAAAAAATCAATTACAATATAGTTTTTTACAAAATCAACCTAAGCAGTTATGCAATTACTTCACAGTACATAACTAATAATTAAAAATTTATTCATATTATTAATTACATTGCATTGCACATCTTTTAAACTCAAAGCATTACTTCACATTGCATAAGTAACAACTAGATGCTGATAGATGAAAATATTTCAATTACAGGCTTGTTGCCCCCTCATTCCACACACTATGCAACCATTTACTTGTGGTGTAGGGGCCGAACAATGGAGAAAACATGTAAAAATAATATATATATATATATGCAGCCTATAAGCATGAATTAGTAACAATATTAATGCATCACCATTGATTACCTTGAAGTAGAGATTTGAATCAGCATCATTTTTCAAGAAGCCCAAACTAGACAGGTACCGATCAATCCTTTCGAACCATGCACGAGGAGCCTGCTTAAGACCATACGAGGCCTTCTTCAGCTTACACACATGTGACTCCTTCCCATGAACCTCAAAACCATCAGGTTGCTCGACATAAACTTCTTCCTCAATCACGCCATTGAGAAAAGTTGTCTTCATGTCCATTTGATGAATCTTCCATCCTCTTGATGTAAAGAAGGAAATGATAGTTCTGAGAGAAATGTAACAAGCAACAGGAGAAAATTTTTCTTCATAATCAACTCCCTCTTTCTGAGAAAACCACTGTCGATTAGCCAAGTGTTGGTGTCAGTGGGTACATTGCTTGACAATGCTGAGCAAAACAAATATTCATTCTTCTATGGAGAAACATCATCTACATCTGCAATGGAGGCTTGATGTTTAGGTCTATCTGAACAATGTTTGGAAAAGTGACCAAACTTATCACACCTAAAGCATTGAATTTTTTCAATTCACAATGAAGGTCTAGACAATGAAGCTCTTTTATTTGGGTTGCAGATCAAACAAATTGAAAAAGGAGACAAGGGGTCAGAAGTTCTAATCTACTTCCTAAGAATTCAAGAGATGGTATTGACTTGGTGAAACAAAACCAAACTTTGTTTCGCCATGCAGGAATCACGCCAACTATGCAAAGCCATTGCAATCTTCAAGGAAATGTGCTTATGGTTTTCATATCATGAATAAATACCTTCCAATCGAACAATATTTATCCAAACAAAAGTTAAGAATCCATAGAGTAAGCTTAGGCTAACTTTAGGCAAATTTTATTCCAAGTGTAATCTAATTCTAATCTATCTCCAATCTATGGTGGAAAAGTTATGCAACCATGCACACTATTTGACAATAAAATTGGTTCAAATCAAATCATGCATAAGAGCTTTTATTATTAGAAATAGTCTATTACAACAATTCTATACATTGTCTCCACCCTTTACAAATGAGGGGCAAGCTCAATTTCACTTTAAGGCTAGCAGACTTCCTCTTTTCTCTTGCCATTTCAGACTTAACATGCTGAGCGGACTTCACTCATTCACTTTCCATGTTCATATTCTTCTAAGTGCAGACACTCATTATCCTCTTGAAGCAGATTTGGAAAGATTCCATCTTTTATGCCATGTCACTCTTTGGTAAGCATGGACCTTGTCAAGTTTCATGGCCAGGACATGTGCCGGACTTCAATCATGTTTGACACATCCCTTTCTTAACATGGGTGGGCTTTGCTGAGTGTTTGTGCCAAGAAACAAGGGTAGACTTTCCTTTATGTATTGCTAGCGGACTTTGCTATATTGTATGCCACTTTTGTATGGCTGGGCGGGCTTAGTCTTAGCAAGTGCCATGTTTTACTCTTGAAGTAGACTCTACTCTCCTCTTTGCTAGAGGACTTTCTTCTCTCTTTTCCAAGCTTTGTCATGTGTTGGAATGGCTGGAAGAGATCGACGAAGCTGCTAACATCAACAAAATTGTGGTAGCTTGATATACATAGTCTATTGATGCCAGGGTTCAATTTGTATGATATTGAGAGTGGTAGCTTAATATAGGTCCACAATACCTTTTTGTAATATCATAGAATAGGGCTCATAGACTGACCTCCAGTCAGAATTTCTCTCAAATGCACAAAAAAGAATGAAATTACTTCAAACCAAGTTTGTGAAGAAGTTAACTCTATTGCCCACTAGTTTCCCTTAAGAGTCCAACGTGCTAAAAGGCAACGATATTTGAAGGGCTATTTCTCAGAGACCTTGGGCCATACAGACTCTCCTTCAGAGGCTACGGGATCATGTTGGTACCATCTATGTAAACCTCTCTCGGTTTTTGCTATCTCAGAGGCATTTTCCTGTGGTGATGACTTTTCAGTGGGGGGAAAAGTTGGCAGATGCAAGCAATGTAAAGTTGCAAAGTGGTGCAACTTTCATTCCGCAACTTGTACGACCAAACGGATTGTTCCAACACATTTGTATGGGTACATTTATGCTAGGAATGGTCCTCTTTTGCACCCAAATATGCCGAATCACTCCGAGCTACATTGGACTGGCGATTTCCCTTAAGAGTCCAAAATGTTAAAAGGAAGCAATATTTGAAAGCCTATTTCTCAGAGACCATGGGCCATACAAACACTCTGTCAGAGGCTACGGGATTTTTTTGGGACCATATACATAAACCTCTCTTAGTTTTTTCTATCTCGGAGGCATTTTCCTGTGGTGATGACTTTTCAGTGGAGGGAAAAGTTGCCAAATGCAAGCAGTGTAAAGTTGCAAAGTGCTGCAACTTTCATTCCGCAACTCGTACGACCAAACAGACTATTCCAACATGTCTATATGGGTACGTTTACGCTAGGAATGGTCCTCTTTTGCACCCAAATATGTCGAATCACTCCGAGCTACATTGGACCGGCGATTTCCCTTGAGTCCAAAATGCTAAAAGGAAGCAATATTTGAAGGGCTATTTCTCGGAGACCATGGGGCATACAGACACTTCGTCAAAGTCTACGAGATCATGTTTGGACCATCTACATAAACCTCTCTTGGTTTTTTCTATCTCAGAGGCATTTTCCTGTGGTGATGACTTTTCAATGGAGGGAAAAGTTGCCAAATGCAAGCAGTGTAAAGTTGCAAAGTGGTGCAACTTTCATTCCGCAACTCGTACGACCAAACGGACTGTTCCAACACATCCGTATGGGTACTTTTACACTAGGGATGGTCCTCTTTTGCACCTAAATATGCCGAATCACTCCACGCTACATTGGACCGACGATTTCCCTTAAGAGTCCAAAATGCTAAAAGGCAGCAATATTTGAAGGGCTATTTCTCAGAGACCGTGGGGCATACAAACACTCCGTCATAGGCTACGAGATCGTGTTGGGACCATCTATGTAAACCTCTCTCGGTTTTTTCTATCTCAGATGCATTTTCCTGTGGTGATGACTTTTCAGTGGAGGGAAAAGTTGCCAGATGCAAGCAGTGTAAAGTTGCAAAGTGGTGCAACTGTCATTCCGCAACTCGTACGACCAAACAGACTATTCCAACACGTCCGTATGGGTACGTTTACGCTAGGTATGGTCCTCTTTTGCACCCAAATATGCCAAATCACTCCAAGCTACATTGGACCGACGATTTCCCTTAAGAGTCCAAAATGCTAAAATGCAGCAATATTTGAAGGGATATTTCTCATAGACCATGGGGTATACAGACAATGCGTCAAAGGCTATGGGATCATCTTGGGACCATCTATGTAAACCTCCCTCAGTTTTTGCTATCTCAAAGGCATTTTCCTATGGTGATGACTTTTCAGTGGAGGGAAAAGTTGCCAGATGCAAGCAGTGTAAAGTTGCAAAGTGGCGCAACTTTCATTCCACAACTTGTATGACCAAATGGACTGTTCCAACACATTTGTATTGGTACGTTTATGGTAGGGATGATCCTCTTGTAATTGTAAGTGCTAAAAGGTTGGATCAAGCTTGTGCAAGTTATAACAACGTCATCTTTAATTGTAATTGTGTTGTGCAGGTTATAACAATGTCATCTTTAATTGTAATTGTCATCTTAAATAGTATTACAATATAATAATAATAATAAAACCATGTTCTAAAAAGCTACCGTCAAGGTGATAGGTTAAGTATGATAAAGAATCTAGTTTTATTCCTTATGTTGAGATCAACTCTTTTCAGTATGTTTATGCCACATGCTATTATCATTCACACCTACAAACCTTATTATTGTGCAATCACAAGAGTTAAAGAGGTTTGAATAACATTATATCTTGCAGTTTAAACTTCTTTCCCTCTAACTTTAGGAAGCCTTGGTAAATTTAATACCTTGACTAGATGACTAAGATACATATTATAACCTAATTTTTAATGATTTGTGTTTTCTAATACATTTAGATAGAATCAAGGGATATTCTATTATCAAATTATGTGAAGAGAGAATATCTTATAGTTGATATATTTTTTGGAATCTATAATATAATATGTGTTATTTAGCATTATACACATTAAATTTTCTTAAAGGGTTTGATGAAGAAATTAGTCCCATGTTTTATTGTTCTTTTAAAAGGACTACATATTTACATTCTTAATTTGGAGAAGACATTAGATATAATTTTGTTTTGCAACATACTCTCATATTAAGGGATTAAGATACAATATAAGGAGAACAAATGGATAAAACCTACAAGTTGTTTTATAACCTAAATGGAATTGTAAAAAATATTAGGCTAGGATCTAAAAGGATATTTTGAATGGGAAAAGTCTTTAACTTTACATTACATAAAACACTATTTGTAGAGTATTGTGTACTCAACTATATTTATGGTATGGTTCTCTTTCTATACCTGGTATATGAGAAGAATTTATACAAGTATCTATTTAGGCCTCCAATAGAGGGTCAATACATGTCTAACATGTATGGTGCACTCTTCATGTGGACAAGAGCATAGTAGATGTCAAAGTTATATATGAACTTAATGAATGTAATTTATTATATATAAATAGGAGATATTACAAAACCTGGTTCAAACGAGCATACCGGTAGGAAAGAACCAGGAAGAAAACCTTCGGTTGTAGCTCGATTAATTACAATAAGTTACTATAGAATTGTCTCAATACACAGTTATGCCCTTCTTACATTGTTTCACATTTCAAAATTGAAATTTTACAAAATTTTCCTATTGGAGGCATTCAGGGCATAGTCTTCCACAAGAGTAGTATGTTCACATTCTGACTGACAAGCAACCTGTACAAACCATCAAGATAGTAATTAAAATACATACAATAGAAAAGATGCTTAGAATAATCAATCTATATTACTATAATCTTTTGCATACCTCTCCGAAAGGATAAAAGCTAGCTATTGTTGCAGCAGGTCCATGATCAGTTGTGCCAAAAATATCACAAAAATTGTCAAATGAGAAATCTATATTGTCACAATAGAAAGATGGTTAGACTAACAAATCTATATTAATCTAAACAACCTGAATGATGATGAATTGGTAATGCAAACTATAAAAAATGCTTAGAATAACCAATCTATATTACTATAATCTTTCGCATACCTCTCCGAAAGGATCGAAGCTGACTATTGTAGCAGTAGGTCCGTGATCAATCATGCCAAAAATATCACAAAATTTGTCAAATGAGAAATCTATATTGTCACAATAGAAAAGATGGTTAGACTAAAAAATCTAAATTAAATTATAATGAACTTAACCATAATGAACCTAAGCATTTTACCTTCCATTCTTGAAAATCTACATACTAACTATCATGGACTGTGAAAACAAAATGTTCTTAATGCTATTCAAGTGTGCCTGAAGGGTCATCTCTTTGCTTAAGAGTATCCAATATTGCTTCATGATCAGCATTATTAAGTGTCCATAGTTGTTTTGTCTTTGGTCTGGCATGATGCCTGAACAACATAACATTTGTTGCTATAACAAGGTGTGAATACATGAGAATGGTTTTGTGTTTCTCATAGTCTTCAAATGTAGGTATGTCATTCTTTCTAACCATATATGTTCGCAACCAAGTTCCTGCAACCACAACTGAACCTATAGGAAACATGAACCCATCATCATCTTCCATCGGTTGTGTTAGCTTATGCTTTACCTGTACACATCGAGCCAACCAATATTCTGATCTCTCTTCATTCCCATGTGGTGCAACAACTGCAAAAACATGTCTTGGCTGTAGTAGATCTGAAAGTTGGTCATAAACAACTGAACTTTCCATTATGTCATTTCTCATGGATATTGTTTGAGATAATGGAGTTAGATACTGTGGAACCCATGTATCCACCCACTCACTTGACTCGCATTGATCCCACTCGCACTGAATACAACTCTGACAAAAGCAAGCCAAATCTCGTGTCCAAATGGTCCATGTGCTTGCATCTGAGCTTCGAAATGAATGCATCTTTGAAGAATCTTTGATTGTATGACAATCCAATCTTCCTCCCACTGTACCCTCCTCAATCAACCAAAAGAATCTGTGCACTGTTGAATCAAGTGTCCCTCCCTGTGACAATGTTGAACTACACCAATCAACAATAGAACGTGCATCACTAAATTTTTCTCCTAAAATCTTCAATTGCTCCTTAACTAGAGCTCTTTTTACACATACACACCTGCTCCCGCCGTGCTCCACTTCCTTTTAGCTTCAAAAAACTCCAAATAGAAGTACACCCCTCTCTACATGCATTCTACTCAACCAAATAAAACATATGAGCATTCTTGAATTGACCTATTTAGTTATCTGACCAAATGAGATGTGGGCTCAGTGCTATATCATGCTCCTGCAAGAACTCAAAAAAATTCTTGAAAGAATGTTGGACATACTCGGACGAGTGAGATCTATCATCACTCATATAAAATGATAATCTCTTATTATCTTTTGATCCTCCTGCAATACTATCAAGTGCATGTCTAAATGTTATGTGGACAAATAGCATTTAGAGATGATTGTAATCTTGAGATTACTCGTTTTTGTGGTTGCAATGTGCAGTTTCTACACACAATCAACCAGCGATAATGGTGCCAATTGGAAAGAGTCCTTACATTCTAAATTGTTGATCAATAGGACTTCATATTTTATACTTAGCATACTTGTAGAAAGAGATTGTCTTAAAATCTGAAATAAAATTCGCAACCTTGCATTCTTTTTGAAACCAACTCACATCTAGAACCTTCACCTCCACTACGCAAAGTATATTTGACTATATCATATCTCTTTTTCTCAACAATCTTCTTTCCAAATTCATGTTTGGAACTCTCATGAAAACATTGAACAAACTTTGACAAGCCACCACATTGTGAGCACTTTGCATTTAAAGAATCATTTCTATAGAAAAACAACCATCATCTCTAGAACATAAAAAAAGATCTAACAAGTCCCTTGATGATTTAGGAAGATGCATTGCACCACACTCTTGCAACATTTCATTAGTATGCAAAATAGAACGGATATAGCATAATAGTTCATGGTACATTGAAAACTCCACATGGTATTTGCAACAACAAGTATTACGAATTTTAAGAGGCATACAATAAAATGGCTTCAAACCTTCAAAAGTCCTTTGCAAGATTTCAATATTTGGATGTGTTTCAATAAATTTTTTGAACAACATTGTTTGGCTTGATTCCAAGAAATGTTTAGGATGTGGTGTATGGTCTTGATTTCCAATTCTTAACTTTAAAACATCCTTTGCATTGGGTGATACTCTAGAGTTATCATGCCAAAATTGTTGAATTGTTTGTTTTACATTATTAGTTAGCTTCTTATCAACACGTGGAAGCCTCCCGGAAAAATCCCATGTATCACTTTGAAGGGATCATCTATTCTTTCTCTTCTTGCAAGTGCTCTATCCAAAGTTTTACGATTTATGTCAAAATCAATACAAGTTTGTCTCATAAAGCGAGCCTTTTTCAATTGATGGCTTACTGGGGCAGTTGTAATGACTCTCTGAGCAGCTCTCGTATCTTTTTTCTTGTTAGTTTTTCCAATAGACTTGAGAGCATTAAAAATATTTTTGACAATAATATTATTTTTTTTAGTCTTCTTGTGCACACAAATCTTCAATTTGGCAAGCAAAGGTCTCATCTTTTGCATCTTTATCAATTGTACAAAAATTTGGCATTGCTCGGTCAATGTCTTATCGCTAAAATATTGTATGAAAAGTTTTCTAGCCCACAACGAATGGTTCGTGTTGACCTCTTGCCTTCAAAATTGTTTATAATGTTCTCATCAATTTCAATTAACCATTTAGGGGTTTTTGAAGGTCTTGAGTTTGGAATATGTCTTTCTTCCACACAAGGTTCTTCATTTCTCATGTAATTTGGTGAAACATAATTTACACTTAGTTCAATATTATGTTCAACATCTTCATTTCCAACATTTTCACCTTCAATTTGAATAATTTCATTCCCAATTTCAGCACCATATTCAACATCTTCGAATCCAACATTTTACCTTGAACATTTTCATTATCAATTTCAATATTTTCATTCCCAATTTGAATATCATGTTCAACATCTTCAATTCCAACTTTTTCAGCTTGAATATTTTGAGTATCAATTTTAACATTTTCATTCCCAATTTCAATATCATGTTCAACATTTTCACCTTCTACATATTCAATTTCCTTTTCACTAGAAAGACCAAAGGACTTAGATTCACCAATATTTAACATGCCTTGTCTTCTCTTCCTATGACCTTCTTTATCTTTTTGTCTATATGCTTCAATTTGTTCTTTTGTAAGGTTTCTCTTACGTTTATGCTTCCGACGACTATTGCTCCCCATTATACCTCATAAAAGATGCTAAAAAATCATAGTTTATGACAAATTTGAGTGGAAGATGCTCTAGAAAGTTGATCTTTGTCCCTTCCTCTCTGAAACCGCACATTTGTCGCTTGCAAAGCCTGCAAAAAGAACGTAGGGTCTGTTGGAATGCAAAAAAGGGTCCATATGGGGTTTTCCTATGGCCCACAAATCGGATATCCGAAAAAAATCTGATATCTGATATGTAGAGCTCTAAAAATAAAGCAGTTTTTTAATGCTCCCCAACGGCACAATTTTAGTGTTACAAATCAGATATCCGATTTTGTCATGCATAACTTGAGAGAGA
>VDFB02001037.1:0-67241 GCA_007258455.2 Sequoia sempervirens | reverse complement strand
AAATCAAACCTTTCACAAGCCATTTGGATCGAATCTTCAGACATCCTTATGTTGTCAAAATCATTCTTCCATCGAATCTTCATCTAGTATCTTCACTCTGCCAAAATCAATCTTCAATCTTCCATCCATCTTCATCTATCACTTTCGTCGCATCGTTATACTGCAGAATTAAGCAACCAACATTCCTTCAATAATCACCCTTTAAAATCTTGCATCTTAGTATAGCATGCATTTCATTTATATCTTGTTCTTCAGTAGCCTACTTCATTGAGCTTGGCATTCCAAATATGAGAGCAACTTGAGCAAAACGAAATGTTGGAGATAGAGAGCAATAAGATGACTTCGGAGAGGCTGCCATAAAATAGTTTGCTTATTTATGTTTTTCTTTTAGTTTCTTTGATTTAATGTTTTATTGATTGTGTTGTTATATTGATTTAGATTGATCATATTTTCATACACACATAAAATGGTGCCCACTATAGGGCCTTGCCCCATTTTTAACATTTATCTACAGGTTTTCTGATAGGATTTCCCATTCTTGAATTTAGCTTTCTGAAAAAAATTCTCATTTTAGTACATCTGATGGTTTCTATAGTGTATATGATGGTTTATGTAGTGCATACAAATCTTTTAACAATGCTTCTTGCAGGTTTTATTGACTTTGTTTTGCAGATCTGACAGTTTTTGGACAAAACCACAAGTTTTACCAATTTCTTCATATCTTCTATACAGATGTGAATTTGTTTGTAATATTTTTACAAAGTCTTTTACATCACTACAAGATACTACAGTAAAAAAATCGAGGGTGTATCATCGATTTTGTAGAAGTTATCATAATTTTATGTTTTTTCATAAAATTTGTTTTCTAGACGTAAATCGATGAATTTTTTAGAAATTTTTACTTTTTTGGAAATCTATTTAAATTCTAATGGGGGTATATGTTTTACATATTTAATTTAGAAGTCAAATACAATGCAATAAAATATGATCTTCATTTTCTATATGGTTTTCACAAATCCGCGTTTCTAAGAGCAAAACAAAGAATTTTTCTGAATTCTTTACATTTCTAGAAAGCTCTCAGAAAATTAGATTGGATCTCTTCTTTGAGTTTTCATTTTTTAGATCAATAAAATCATCAAATACTAAAATCTAATTCGGCTATGTTAAAAACATGTCTCTGAAATTGCAAATTTTTTTTATGAGTTTATTTAATTTTTTGGCTGCATTATAATATCATTTTTTTCATCTTGTAGGTGATCATAAGGAGCTCTAGTAGTAGCAAATATCACTCACAACAATCTGGAAAGCGAATAATCATGTGCACACATTCCATTTTTTTAATCTCATTAATCTTGTTTGTCACATCTTTCAATTTGGGACATAAAATCAAATCTTGTTTGATCACATTATTGCAATTGGTTTAAAACAAATCTTGTCTTCAATCACACTTCAAAAATTGGGTCTAAAATTAATCATTGTCTTCCATCACATCTTGATTTGGGGATAAAAAGAACAAGTGTTTGAATTGTTTTATAAACATTGAAATTTTTTTAAGGGAAATTAATCATTGTGAGTGTGAATCAAGTGTGTGTGTGATCACAAACACCTCACTTGGTTTGCTTTTTTCAAACCCTTTCTAGGAGGTCTGCTCGGGGATTTCATCACCCCTGGGGATGACCTCAATCAAAGTGTGAATCAAAAAACATGCGTGTTTGGAAGTTAAAATTTTGTCACCCTTGGTTAAGCCCCAAAGAACTTTATACCTTTGGGAAGTGAAGGTGAAAGGTGGGTTACCCCTTTCTCCTGGCCGTGTGGCAGGATATTTCTTTCAAATCATCCTTAGTCAACCTTGTGCAGACTAGCTTGAAACCTAATTGGACATACCCACTTGACTAGTTCTAGGACTTGTTGATGTGTCTTCTTCAAATGTGTGCTTAATAATCGCATTCATAATTTCAAATTCAAACTCGCTTATGTGTCTTGTGTGAGTGATTTATGTTTATACATGTGTGATCATTCATTTAAACATTGCTAAATCAAGCTAAACACCAAACACATAAATATAAGTCACTCTACACGTTCTTCCAACACATTCATATCCTATCACTTTCATCCTAATCAATTCAAGTCATCTAGTCTAATCATTCCACATCATCACCAACCCGGTCCTAGTCACCACTTTTCAAAATGGTCATAATCATAAGCCCAAAATCATAATCCAAGGGGGCTATCCCTCTAGGAAAAATAATGAGACAAAACCTAAGCCCGAGCTCATAATTCAAGGAGTCCCTTTCTATAGTTCAAATAATGAAACAAAACCTAAACCTAAAATCATACTTCGAGGGGCTTCTCCTACCACCGCTAATGATTACATGAATGATGTTACATACTTTGAGGAACAAATTGATGTGCAAGAGCTTACACACATGTGTGACACCATGCCCACATTCAAACACAAAGCCCTAGCATCCCAACTTCAAAACCTCCTTCAGACACTTCATCAAATACCCCAACCCTTAGACCACCAAACCATACAAAGCCTTAAAACCATCTTTCAAGATTTTCAACAAATTAAATCACCTCAAATCCAACACCTCCTAGCTCAAGCCAATCAATTTGTTGCCACTTTTCAAATCCAGAAATCACGTCATACCCTATCCATTCATTATCACCCTTCCACCTCATACCAATCTAATCCATCCACTTCTTCGCATGTCAATGCCACATCAACCTATCAAGCCACATCATGACAAACACATGTGACTTTAAGTTCTACCTTGCAACAAGGCCAAACTTCCTCATGTTCTAATACAACCATTGACAAGGGGAATACCAATCTAGCACATGCATCCTATAACTTTATCACACCATCATCCAATCAAAACCAAAACCCTAAGCCAACATCTTCCACCCATACACCTACAAAGGATGTGACCCAAGTGCTACTAGCAAGGAATCAAACATCACCATGTCATCCAACTCATATTCTTGAACATAAAAAGAGTCATCAAACATCATGCCAAGTCCTTCAAGCCAACCATGTCATCCACAACCACTTGATCCAATTCAAGAGTCTCCCCTTGTAATTCCAACTCACCCTCTATCATGCTCCTATGTTTTTGACCATCAAGAACATGACAAGTCTTTCCATGAGAAATACCCTTCCACTTCCATTCAAATAAGTCATGAGGTATTTCAAGAGCACAATCCTAAACATGCGGAGACATTACCCCCTCATCCACATAAAGATCAACACCCTCCCAATGATTCCATTCATAACATACCTAATACTATTCATGATCAATCTTCCATCTTTGATCAAGACCCCTTTTATGATCAAGAAGACCATGATGATCCTCTTATCCAACTTTATGCATTCCATGGTCAATATATTTCCACCTCACCCATCCATGATGCACAAACATCCACTTCCCTTGATGAGACATATGCCTCCCAAGCACACATAGAAGATCAAACAAATATCTTGGATCTAAGTGAACACAATGATAATCAAGATCCTAATGATCCTCCATCAACCACTATCAACCTCATTGAAAGTCCTTCATCCTATCCTATTGGTTTCTCCACCCTCATTCATGAATGTTCCTCCTTAGAACAACAACAACCCATATCTTCTCCATCCAATAAGGAACTCGTGTCTAGTGTTCCACCTACACCTATTTCCATTGTCCATTGCACACTCCAAAACATGAACCACCAAGGTAAAGGTATAGACATTCATGAACAAGATATTTTGAAGCCCATCCATGTCAAAGTCCCTCCATGCTCTTATGGCCCTGGACCTACACCCCAAGGACAACAACCTAAAGATGTTATTTCCTCCATGCCTCCTAAGTCCACTTTCCATCATAAAGCCTATCATACACCAAAAACATATGTTGCCATTCCACCTCCATCATCCTACAAATGTCAAAATCATGTGACCATACACCTTCCACCATCAAATCTTCCACCATTGCTTTCAACTCCTAATATCCCTCCATCTAATCTACCTCCACTTCTCCCAACACCTAATATACCCATTATCCAATCCTCTTATCCCTCCATCCATAAATACCCTAACATTCCTAATCATGACCAACAAATGCACACATTGTCTAAACATAAAGCTTCCACCCATTCCACCATACCCATGGGATTCAAAAGTAATAATTTCAATGCCTCTACCTATAAAGTACAAAAATCTAAGGGTTCTCATGCCTTAGGACATCAATACAAAAAGTCAAAGAAAAATCCATATAAAAAGCTATGTAAGCCCATACCTCCAAAAGAAAAGTCCAAAACTAAAATGGGTTGGGTCCCTAAGAAAAAGGAAAGAAAGTCAAATGAGGCATTCACATCACAAAAATCTCAACCATCCACTTCCATCCCACATTCTCATTCCATTCAAAAGTCTCAAATTCCTAAAACCCACAAGAAAAATAAAAATCATAGAAATACTAAGTCTATGTGGGTACCAAAAACACTACACCCTCCACCTCCTAAGCAAACATCTCCATTGCTTCCTACACCCCATCCAAATCAAAATCTTCAACGTTTATCACAGTGTGTGCAACCATTGGTCATGGTTCCCTTCCATTTCACAATAATCCCACATACCTCCATCTCCCCATCCTTCAATTACTATCCTACATATCTTTCCCACCATCTTCCTATGGTCCATGCTTTTGCATAAACCTTTCATCCATCCTTTTGCACAAGTCCTATTCAATCCACATCATCATCCACTATTCCCCATCCATTCTTACATAAGCCTTTCATAATCCACCATCTACCTAATCCATCCCTTTCATGTCATCCCTTACCAACATCTATGAGCACTTGACATGGTCCATGCAATGACATCCATATCTAGTGGGACTATCACCTTTCACAGAATTAGACACTTGAGTCCCTCCTATACATATTCCCCTTCTCCTAGTCAAAAATTAAAAAAAAATCAAAGTAAATAAATAAAAAATTAAAAAAAAGAAAAGTAAAGAGAAATTCCTTCGTCCAACGGTGAAAACCTGGTAAACAGGCACCCTGGATAAGTACCATGATGAAAACCTAGCAAATAGGTTTCATGTGTAGGTTGATCTTCTATGTCACTTATACTTGGGGGCACAATGTCTTATCTATCCAACCTATCATTTTCATATCATATCATTTCCATCCTACCTACCATATTTAGCCATCATACATACCTATCATATTGAGTCCATTCATCCACCCTTCTCCTTTTGATCTTGACAAAGAAATAGGGGCAAAATTTTGAAACATGTTTTGGGTATCTCTTGACATACCTCATCCTTCTAAATAAGCCTATCATTATCTTATTGTCATAAGTTTTATCATGAACAATCCTAAGTATTGTACCTAGAGTGGGGCATGTTATTCCTATGCGACATGGTCTTTGGAAATCAAATCCTTGCTCTCCTATGATGCATACATCAATTCCATTCACTATGACTTATCCTTTCCATCCATCCATATATCATGAGCCTTTTATCCCTTATCCCATCACCCACCCTTTCATCTATCAATCCCATTTATCTCCTTACACCTAGACTTGGTTTTCCCCTTGTCATTGGTATCTAGCACAAAGGCTACTCAAATTTTCATCCTTTGACACCTCCAAATATTCTCAAAAATCCAAAAAAAATCAAAACATTTCAAAAATCCAAAAAAAATCAAAACATTTCAAAAATCCAAAAATCAAAACATTTAAAAAGTCAAAAAAATCAAAACATTTCAAATCAAAAGAAAAAAAAAAAAAATCAAAATATCAAAAATCCAAAACATTAAAATAAAAAATAAAAAAAGCCAAAAAAAATCCAATCACATCAATTCTTCTATTCAAATCATCACATCATGTCATCCCCTCAATCATCTTCATCAAAACCATTTCATCCAATCAACTCAATCGAATCAATCCAAGCAAATATCCAAATGCAAGTTAATCCTTAATCCATACCAATCAAGTCAATCAATCTTGTCAAATTATCCAATCACAGCCTTTGGTCTTGCTCCTAATCTTGTCGTAAACCAAATCAACCAATCAATCAATCAATTATCATCATCCTTGTGTTGCTCTAGGGACATGCCACTCCCCACAATGACAACACTATCATCATCATCAATCAATCAATCAATTAACGGTTTACAGCTTGATAGGCACAATACCTTGTTTGTTTTTGTATCATTTGTGCATGCATGCTTGCTTGCTTGTGTGTGTTATCATTTTATCTTGCATTTGTATCAAATCCATATCATTCCAGCTAATATTCATATCTTGTGTGTGTTGGAATATATTTTTGCATTATCCTTTGCATCTAAGGTCACATAATACCTTTTGTGCATTAGGACTTTAATGCTCTAAGTCTACTTCCTCATATGTCTAGACAAGGTTGTATTATGCTGGGGCACGAGACACATCGTCACCTTGGTCCTTATATCTTGGTGCATAATGTCTAGTGCTATATCAAACATCATGGTTGCTCACCTTCATTGCAGCATAACGTATCATTCCTCTCCATCCACTTTCTATCTTACATCATTCGTCTTATCCCTCCCTTTATCATTTCATTTCGAGAGCCTACCCATGTTTGTTCAACCCGCCTATCCTCTCGAGGGGGCATCATCATTCCATCATCATCCTATCTTTATATCATTATCCATTTTTCCTCTATCCATTCCTTAACTTCTTTGAAATGATGTTACTTGACACAAATATCATCTTGAACATCACTTCAAAGAGGGGCAAAATGTAGACATCAAAAAAGTTGTCCTCTTACGATACCTTGTCACAACATCGTATCATTTAGACATCTTGTATCATGTTTTTCCCTAGGGACCCATGTCATCATCTAATTAGTTAAATAAATCTTATTTATTTGACTAATTTCATAAATTCCCTTCCTATGCATAATTCATCAGTTCCTCTAATGTTAATTAAATAATTTATATTATTTAATTAATTAAATCATTTCCATCCATTTCTCTAATGTTAATTAAATAATTTATATTATTTAATTAATTAAATCATTTCTATTAATTCTTCTAATGTTAATTAAATAATTTATATTATTTAATTAATGAAATCATAAATCCAACATTAATTAAATGAATCAAATATTTATTTAATTAATAAAATCTTAAAAATATATTCTCGCTTTCTTTCCAAATTTGAACTCATGTGTATCTAATTAATTTAATTAATTAGATAATTCATTAATTATCCTTCTCATCCTTTTTAGGATTTATTTCGTTTAAAAGAGAATCAAAATCTTTCTATCTTTTCACATCTTATGTTATCTTGTTTTAATTCCTTTAAAACAATAAATCAAAATCTTTCTATCTTTTTGAAATCTTATCTCATCTCGTCATATTTCCTCTTTTGTCAAAAATCAAATCTTTATCGAATCTTGTCAAATCTTATCTCTGTTCAAATCAAAAATCTATAAATCAAACCTTTCACAAGCCATTTGGATCAAATCTTCAGACATCCTTATGCTGTCAAAATCATTCTTCCATCGAATCTTCATCTAGTATCTTCACTCTATCAAAATCAATCTTCATTCTTCCATCCATCTTCATCTATCACTTTCGTCGCGTTGTTATATTGCAGAATTGAGCAACCAACATTCCTTCAATAATCACCCTTCAAAATCTTGCATCTTAGTATAGCATGCATTTCATCTATATGTCGTTCTTCAGTAGCCTACTTCGTTGAGCTTGGCATTCCAAATCTAAGAGAAACTTGAGCAAAACAAAACGCTGGAGATAGAGAGCAATAAGATGACTTCAAAGAAGCTGCCATAAAACAGTTTGCTTATTTCTGTTTTTTTTTAGTTTCTTTGATTTAATTTTTTATTGATTGTGTTGTTATATTGATTTAGATTGATCATATTTTCATACACACATTTTTAATTACACCAACAAATATGATGACCATTTTTAGGTGTATACATTTTTCTCCTCTTTGAAGTGATTTGTTTACACATTACTTCAAAGAATATTTTGATGTTGATGCTCAAATGATGTGAGATTTCGATGCCCTAGATGATGTACCAGACTTTGATTTTTAGTTATTGATAGATATATGCCCCCTCAGGAGATAAATCGGTGAATTTTGGAGTATTTGAATTTTTTTGATGATTTGATGATGATATGATGTAGAGATGATTTATCTCCCGATAAAGAATTACTAATTCTGCCAGTTGACTAAATGTTTTCATGCTTTTCCTCTTTGTGTTTGATGTTTCATGATCGTGTTTAGTCGATTGTTTGATTTGATGATGTTTGATGATGTTGATAGAAAAAATGACCTCATGATAGGTGAGGATCAATAATAGGATGATGATGAATGACCTCATGATAGGCGAGGATCAATGATAGGATTGATGATTGATCTCATGATCTATGAGGATTAATGATAGATTGATTTATTGATGAACTTCATGATAGGTGAGGTACATTGATACATTGATAATTGATGGACCTCATGATAGGCGAGGTGCATTGATGGATGATCCTCATGATAGGTGAGGTTGGATTGATTGATGAACCTCATGATAGGTGAGGTTGAATTGATGTTGATGAACCTCATGATAGGTGAGGTCGATTTGATTGATGAACCTAATGATAGGTGAGGTGCACCGATCGATAAACCTCATAATAGGAAAGGTTGAATCAGTTGATGAACCTCATAATAGGTGAAGTTGAATCGATTGATTGATGAGCCTCATGATAGGTGAGGTTGATTGATTTGATGAGCCTCATGATAGGCGAGGTTGAGTTGATTGATGAACCTCATGATAGTAGATGTTGATTTGATTGATTTATAAGATTGTTGCTTTGTGATATGTTATGATCATAGGAAGATTTCCACATCTAGTGCAGGGGGATTCAGATTTGATTGGGCAAT
Source organism: Sequoia sempervirens (assembly GCA_007258455.2). Taxonomy (NCBI): domain Eukaryota; kingdom Viridiplantae; phylum Streptophyta; class Pinopsida; order Cupressales; family Cupressaceae; genus Sequoia; species Sequoia sempervirens. Next base: position 58,312 of record VDFB02001037.1, on the reverse strand, counting down.
GTGGTTTGACTTCTCTGATTGATTGATATGCCCCAGTATAGGATTGATTAATGTACTAAGACTTGATGATGTACCGAGACCTGATGTATACACTGATTCAATTGAGACATTGATGATGTACGTCTTGATTTGAGACATTATGATACAGTTCCACTTTTCATATTGATGTATCTCTCCATACTTTGGGATATCCTCATACAATCTAACATTGTGTTTTTATGTTATATGATATGCAATGATGATTATGATGGATGCATTTGATTTCTATTTTATGATGATGATGATGATATGCTGTGCTATGGATGCAAATGATGATGCAACTAATGTGTTATGATCCTAGGATGTTTTATGAATGGTGCCTATATGATGTATGTGATGGATTTTATGTTTTTGTTATTTTCTAATGCAAATAAATGATGCAATGGATGAGTAAATGATGTATGAAATAATCACATGACAATGCATATTTTTGTTGATGTTTATGTGATATTTATATGTGATGATGATCATGATTATTTATTTGCCATGCATGCAATGATGATATGAATATTCTTTATGGATGATTATGCAAATGATGTATGGTGTTCCATGTGATGATTATGTTGAATATGTATGGATGCGATGCAAATGATGTGTGACTTTTTGTAATGATGAATGATGATTATGTGATGCAAATGATTAAATGTGCACGACTTCAAATGTTCAAGGCCTTAAGCTTGAATAAGTGAATCTGACCAACTTCCAAAATTTGTGGGAAGACTACATTAGATTTATCTTTTAAGTGTCATAACTTTGACATATTTCGCAACTTTCATGGAAATCTAAAGAAACTCACTTATTTTAGCGTAGTGGATGACATGGTTTTGATGTTGAAAATGGTGTGCAATGTATGTCCTTTATTATTTTTTGTTGTATTTGTTGATGCAAATATTATGATGGAATGTATGAATGTAAATGAGGTGAGAATGTTTTCTAAGATATGAAAATGATGATGCAAATGATGTGCCACTAAATGAGAATGATTTTTTTTGGGTTAATGTCCAGTGTACTCAATCCATTAATAATAGAGATGACACCATTGTGAAATTGTTTTAGCATTGAAAAACTCCATAAATACACATGCAATACTAACATGAATGCAGTCTAACTTAACTATGCAAATCTCATTTTCAAAAGTTATCATTTATATTAACCAATTTCCCATGCTTTTTATCATCATTGGGCCTTTAAAATGTTTAAATTTAGTCCAAGCATCGATTGCATATTTTAGACCAAGATGACCTAAGTACTACTTCCATGATGATTTAAAATTGCAAGTTAACACAAGCATCTAAGTATATAATTAAACCGAGATGACATGTGCATCTCTTGCGTAAATAGACAAGAGTTCATCTTTTTCCTATGCAAATTTGAAATGTCATCAGTCATACTTTGTAGTGCACATCTCACAACAACTTGCATAGTAATAATGATATACTCATAGACAACAGACAAAGAAAAATTATACTCCTTCCTTGCTCCTCTAGTTTGATACATCATTGAGGACTCAAGAGATATGATATCAAAAATCAAAGTAGAACAATTTGAACTTTCATGTTTAACGTGATAAACCCTTGATTCGCAAAGATCATCATCCATTTGAAGTTTGTGTTTGTAACATTGGTCTGATGACTATTTTCCTATTGATTCAAGATCAAAGTTTATTTGCCCCTAGTAAGTGTAGAATTTTTCCCCTAGTCTAGGGTGAGACATGACCACGATGACCAAGACCTAACCTAAAGACCTATCCTAGGGGCCTTCAAGGCTGATCAACAGATTATCCTAGCCTATGTTATACACATAGAGACCACATAGCTCGACTGATGACATGACCAAGATTTACAAGACGAAAATATGAAGATAGCAAACACCTAGAAGACTAACCTAAAATGTCTCAGGGGATAATCAAAGATCACCCTTGCCTACATTCAATGCTTAGAGATGACATAGTTTGAATGAAGACTATATTTTTGACTTTTTGACTTTTTGACCTGTTTTGGGATTTTGACATGTTTCGAATGTTTTTGGATTTTGATTTGTTTTGAATGTTTTTAGTATTTTGATCATATGTTTTGAATTTTTTTGGGTTTTTTGATTTTCTGACCTTGAGAATGTACAAGAATCTCATCCAATGTAGGACATGCCCCCAGTGTGATACGATAAGACAAACTAATTTTTAGAATGGGATGAGTAATGCTAGGGGATACCATGATACTAACATTGGGTCAAGCTATGATGCAAACATGGAAGTGTGACAAATGCAAAGATGAAAGCATGATGGATGAATGATGCAAAACCAATTGCATAGCCCAAGATAGATGAATTAATGATATGATATGACTGATTAAGGGAAGAAGATGCCTCACAATAGAAATAATGCAACCATGGATAAATGATTGATCAAAATGAAAGATTCCCTACAAAACATGTCACACAATCAACATATCTCTTGTCGAAAGATGATAATGGTTGATTGATTGAAATGTTAGGAATGATTAATTTCGTAAGGCATGATGATGATAAGTACTTAGGATCATTGGTTTCCTCTAAGTATGATAAGATTGATGATTGTTGATGATTGATTGACAAAATATATAATGATTGGATAATGTTTTGCAGCTAGGCTCAAATATGATTTGTATGATAAGATTCAAGGTTGCAAAGAGAGATGATGACATGGATTTTGATAAGCTAGGAGATATGGAAAGGAAGAAATGCAAGATAAGGATAATGAATGGGATGATCAAGATCAACTAGATAAGATACAAACACAATGCCCAATTATTTTTCCCCCATTCCTCATCAAGAACAAGGATGGGAAGAAAGGATGTGTTTAGAAAGAATGGTGGAATGTGGATAAGGTGAAGGATATGATATGTAAGATATGGATAAATCATATAGGATAAGATATATGATGTTCAAAGAGATCCTTAACCTTGTCAGGTGAAAATGTAAGGAATGAGTATAGAAATGATAATGACCATGAATGATAAAATGGAAGAAGCTTTTCCCCAAGTGTAGAGTGCAAGAGTAATATGGAAGATAGGATATGGATGATAGGGAGATGGAGGAAGGACTTAAGTATCAAGTTTCACAACCAAATATCCCTTTAATAAACAGTGGCAATGGGGATTAGACTCAAAAATGTTGGCCAATTAATGATATGATGGAAGAAGCTAAGGGCTTATCCAAAGGCTTGGATTAAAGGAGAATGGTGGGGGATGAATGTTGGATAATGGGTAGGAGGTTGGAAGAATTTTTGATGGATAGATGGAAAGGATTGTATGGTCAACATTGGCACACACCTTGAAGGGTGGTGGAGTGATGGATGAAAAATGGATTTGGAAGGTGATAGGCTATTAGATGGAAGATTGGAGGAAGCTTTTGGATTAGCAAATTTGGATGCCAATTTAGATTTGATTTCTCCTATTAGACTTTTTGGAATCCACATGACTTTTGACATTGATATTTGCTTTGTGGGACTTTTTGGCCTTTGAGATTTTTTCTTTATGGACCTTTGTGGTCTTAGGAATTTTTCCTTTTGCTTCGATGGGCCTTTGTGGCATTTTTGAATTTCCTTTTGATTTATGGACCTTTGTGGTCTTGGAAAATTTTCTTTTATTTTTGCATGCCTCTTCGAGGAGACATTTTGATCCTTTGATACATGTGGATTTTGATATGGAAGATTTGGACATTTGACACCCAAATTGCTTCCAAGAGTAATAGGAGAGATAGATGGAGATGAATGGTATGGAGGTATTATGGATGAGTGAGTGTAGGTATAATTTTGAAATGGCATCAAGGATGTGTGCCTTTGTTGTTCTTGAGGAACAAGATATGGACCTAGGATAGATGGAAGGCTTGATGAACTAGGATGAGGACCTAGGATAGATGGAAGGTTTGGTGGATTAGGTTTAGGACCTAAGATAGATGGTAGGTTTGATGGACTAGGAAACTTAGGTGTATAACAAAGGCAATGGTAATATGGGTTTTCTTGAGCAAAAAGGGGTTCTAGAATACCTTGTTCATGAAGGCCTAATCCTTTTCCTTTGCAGTTAATACTTTGACACATTCATTTACAAATGGGATATGTGTTGTTTGTGAAAAAAGATGCGAGTCCATTTTGGGGAGGATATGATATGGATGAAAGGATAGGTATTGGAAGTAAACTGGAGTGGATTAAGGTGGAGGATCCCAATTTGTAGGTGTGCATGGATATCTTGCATAGGTGTGATAGGATCTTGACATGGGGATGATGGGGTACTTTGATCTTGACTTGGAAGAGGATCATGAGGTGTAGAAGATGAAGTATATTTCTCTTCATTAGGTGTGGAATCATCATGTGGTGGTATGGAAGGAATATCTTGATCTTGAGAAGGATGAACATCCTCATGGAATGAAGGGATATCCTCAGATGGAAGCATATCTTGATCTTGATGAGAAAGCATATCTTGATCATTGAGTGATAGGACATCATTAGATAGGATTGAAGAATTATCATGTTCCTGGGATGGAATGGAACCTTGACATGATATGGATTCATCAGATGGAGTGGAAGAAGGACTTAGAAATATTATTTTCTCTTGAGATGGAAGGGAGTCATTGTGGATGAAAAGTGAGAGGAGGGGATCATAATAGAATTCTTGAGAGATTCGGTCTTGGTCAAAGATTGGAAGAACTTGTGGAATTTTGGTATCATTGGATGAATTGGAAAGAATGCTTTGATCTTGAGGTGCAGAGGGGTCTATGATAGTATAGTTTAGACTGAGAGATTGACATGAATCATTGGAGGTAGAAGATATGATAGAAGAAGGTGGTTGTATGGAATTGTTTACTTCGGTCAAAGAATCCTAAGATTTATTTTGTCTTATGGGAGATGATGATAGATGCATGAGATGGTAAGATTATTCAATATCATTTGTGTTTGAGGACTTTGATTTGGGCTTATCATTTAAATTTTTCAAAAATTCAAAGACATCGAACTTGGATGATGTAGTTGTTGGTGGAGAAGGTGTCATGTCCATATTTCTATCAAATGAATAAGAATAGATGTATGGTATAAAATATCCTTCTATGGTTGTTTCCCCTTGCATATACCAGATTTGTTGTTGAAGATATTTCATTTGATGAGCTAAAGAATTCAATTGATTCTCATCTATTTCAGCCATGATGGTTTGGATTTCACTGTTTGGAGTTTCAATGTGTTGATTTTCAATGTTGGGAGTTTCGATATTGATATCTTCACTAGTTGGAGTTTTAATGTTTTTTGTTTCAAGGTTTGGTGTTTTGATATCAAGAGTTTCACTACTTGGGTTTCCAATGTTTTTCGTTTCAAGGTTGGGTGCTCCAAGTTCCTTGTCCTTAAGTCTCCTCTTTTGTGACCTTGTTTGGACAAACATACAAGTGTTAGGGTTTAAACTAAGCTTTGATCTAATTTTGAAATAGTGCCAAGGATTACAAATAAGTCAAATAGAATGGAAAATTCTATTGATAAGATGAAGCTTGATTTGATTGTGTGACATCATTTTGTTGATAGAAGGATGAAAAATATTGAAGATGAAACTAGGTTTTGCATTCAAATATGTGATAGATAGTGATGATTTAGGAACTTTAGAATGTTTAGATCTAAGTTTAGCTTGGAAAATCACACTTGTAGAGGCTAGTTTTGACATGTTTAGACTTCTAAGGAAACTATGGAACGATCTTGGATTTTTAGTTTTGATTCAAGATGTGTAATTAAGGTACTCAAAATGTTGGAAAAGTCTTGGATTTTGACAATAGTACATCATGTATAACTCTAGATTTGTTTTGCACACTCTCTTGTAAAAATTGAATGTTAACCTTTCTGTAATGTCATAAAGCATAGACAAACGTCTTTGATATTGTTTTGGGCTAAGAGGTTTGATATTTGGTTTTCTAATCTTGACCTTTCAGGAAATCATCATGTAGACCACATGCTCTGACTTTGTTTCAACTAAGGAAAGGTTGAATATGGATGAAAGGACTAATTTTCTGAAGATGGATAGACCTAAGTTACTAACTTGTCTACCTCAATGAATGTAGTTATGAATCAAGGTTTTCACTTTCAAAATGTAACATTTTTTATGGTATTTTGTTTGGTTTTTCAATGCTGAAACAATTTCACAATGGTGTCATCTCTATTATTAATGGATTGAGTACACTGGACATTAACCAAAAGAAAATCTTTTTCATTTAGTGGCACATCAGTTGCATCATAATTTGCATATCTTAGAAAATATTCTCACCTCATTTACATTCATGCATTCCATCATAATATTTACATCAAAAAATACAAAAGAAAATAATAAAGGACATACATTGGATATCATTTTCAACATCAAAATAATGTGTCATCCACTACGCTTAAATAAGTGAGTCTCTTCAGATTTCCAAGAAAGTTGGGAAATATGTCAGAGTTATGAGGCTTAAAAGATCAATCTACTATAGTCTTCCCACATCTTTTGGAAAATGGACAGACTCACTTATTCAAGCTTAAGGCCTTGAACATTTTGAAGTCATGCACATTTAATCATTTGCATCACATAATCATCATTCATCATTAAAAATCACATATCATTTGCATCGCATCCATACATATTCAACATAATCATCACATGGAACATCATACATCATTTGCATAATCAAATCCATCATTCATAAAGCATATTCATATCATCATTGCATGCATCACAAATAAATAATCATCATCATCATCACATATAAATATCACATAAACATGAAAAAAAATATGCATCATCATGTGATCATTTCATACATCATTTAGTCATCCATTACATTATTTATTTGCATTAGAAAAGAACAAAAACATAAAATCCATCACATACATCATATAGGAATCATTCATAAAAGCATCCTAGGATCATAACACATCAATTACATCATCATTTGCATCCATAGCACATCATATCATCATCATCATAAAATAGAAATCAAATGCATCCATCATAATCATCATGATCATCATCATATGAACATCATAGTCACATAGATCGATCATAATCATCATTGCATATCATATAACATCAAAAATCATAATGTCAAAGTATAGGAGGATATCCCAAAATATGGAGAGATACATCAATATCAAAAGTGGCACTGTATCATAATATCTCAAATCAAGACATGCATCATCAATGTCTGAACTGAATCAGTGTATACATTAGGTCTTGGTACATCATCAAGTCTTAGTACATTAATCAATCCTATACTTCAACATATCAATCAATTAGAGAAGTCAAACCACATTTCCCAATCAAATCTAAATCCACCTGCACTAGATGCGGAAATCCTCCTATGATCATAACATATCATAAATCAGAAATATTATAAATCAATCAAATCAAAGTCGCCTATCATGAGGTTCATCAATCAACTCAACCTCACCTATCATGAGGTTAATCAAATCAATCAACCTCACCTATCATGAGGTTCATTCATCAATCGATTCAACCTCACCTATCATGAGGTTCATCAATTGATTCAACTTCACCTATCATGAGGTTCATCAATCAAATCAACCTCACTTATCATGAGGTTCATCAACATCAATTCAACCTCGCCTATCATGAGGTTCATCAATAAACTCAACCTCACCTATCATGAGGTTCATCAATCAATCCAACCTCTCCTATCATGAGGATCATCAATCAATGCACCTCACCTATCATGAGGTCCATCAATCATCAATCTATCAATGCACCTCACCTATCATGAGGTTCATCAATCAATCAATCTATCATTGACCCTCTCCTATCATTAGATCAATCATGAATCCTATCATTGGTCCTCACCTATCATGAGGTCAATCATCATCATCCTATCATTGATCCTCACTTGTCATGAGGTCAATTTTTCTAACAACATCATCAAACATTATCAAATCAAACAATCAGTTGAACACAACCATGAAACATCAAACACAAGGAGGCAAAGACATGACAACATTTAATCAACTGGCCAAATTATTATTTCTTTATTGGGAGATAAATCGTCTCTACATCATATCATCATCAAATCATTAGAAATCATCAAAAAAGTTTAACTCTAAAATTCACTGATTTATCTCCCGAGGGGGCATATATCTGTCAATAACTGAAAATCAAAGTCTAGGACATCATCTAGGGCATCGAAATCTTGCATAATTTGGGGGATCAAAATCTCACATCATCCAAGCATTAGCATCAAAATATTCTTTTAATTAACGTGTAAACACATCACTTCAAAGAGGGGAAAAATGTATACACCTGAAAACAGTCATCATATCCAATTAATTAAATACAACCTATTTGGTTAATGCTTCAACTACATATAAATAAGGTATTACTTTATTTATATTGTTCACTTTCCTTTTAATTCTTCTAAATAATTAAATAAGCAAAATACCATAAACGTGTTTATTTGATTAACCTTCCTTAATCCTGATTAAGAATTAGAGTACATTTCTACAAATTTTTGTGTGCCACCTCATAAAGGTCACATGAAAATAAATAAGCCTAATTATTAATTAGAATTATCCTCACACACTTCCACCAATGAGAAAAAGCACATGCATTTATTCCCCCACACTTCCAACAAATTTGGAGCACATGGGTCTTTGTTTCATACACTTGGAATCCCATACATTTGGCATGCTTCCAATTGGTCAAAGGATTCTCTTCGCACACATGGCATGCTATCCTTGGTCAAGGGGATAACATCCTGATTCCTTTCATCTCCACCATCTATCTTTTCTCCTTTGAATCTAGACTGTTGATGGGTGCCACCTCACAAAATGCTTGAGAAACCCTATAAATACACCCTCTTGCCTTAGCATTTATCATCCACCTTTTGAGAAATGTTATAATGCTATTTTGAGATACAAATTGGAATAGTGTTATAATCCCATTTTTCATCCACACTTCAAGTATTGTTTACATGCAGGTTTTTTGTAGGAGTTTGGAGCTTTCGTGGAGTCCTATACTTAGCTTTCATATCATTTGTTACTATGCATTCTCATCTTAGAGTAATTAATTTCTTCATAGTTACATTTTAGGTTAGTTTGTTTTATGTTTGCATTTGAGCATATTCATAATCATGGATAGTTCACTATAGCCACATATCATCTCACTCATCTCCACTTTTTCATCTATCATCAACATCATCCTTCATTTATCTTTGCATCCATTATCCTTTCCATCAATTTTTTTCATTTAGGAGCATACCACTAATCATTCCAACACACATTTGCATACCACTAATCCTTCCACCACACATTTGCACATAGAAATAATCTTAGCTTACATATTAAGCATCAAATCTCATTTTCTAGGTAGTCATTTTAACAACCTTTGTGCCCATAGAAATTTGAGGGCCAAAAGGTTAAATAAATCCTTGGAAATAGAGAACAACGATACATGTTTGAAATATTTAATAGTATTACGAATAGAGTAGTTTTACTTGCTTGAAACTTTGAATGTAAATTGTCTCATTAAGGTTTGTGTTAACATTAGAATAACTCACTCTACACATTTGATACACGCACAAAATGGTGCCCACCATGGGGCCTTTGCCTCATGTATTACTTAACTTTTTGATGATTTCATGATTGTAGGTTCAAGGTTTATGACTTGGGAATGTTTTGCACCAGTTTAGAGGCAATTCTGAGCTATTTCGAGGCATTTATGGGTTGTTTTTAAAGTTTTGGTGCCTCTTGCATGTAGTTCAAAGACCATTTTCAATTATTTTGAGACCATTTTGGCTTGTTCTGGGAGTTTTTGTGTCTCTTGTCAGAGTTTTGGTGCCTCTTACAAGTTGTCCCGAGACTATTTTCACCTGTTCTGGGACCATTCTGGGCTAGTTTTAGAGTTTTGGCACCTCTTACACATGTTTTGGTGCCTCTTGCAAGTTGTTCTGAGACTTTTTTCACCTGTTCCAAGACCATTTTGGGCCACTTTTAGAGTTTTAGCACCTCTTGCACCTATTTTGGAACCTCTGGTTAGAGTTTTGGTGCCTGTTGCATCTTGTTCCAGGACCCTTTTCACCTATTTTGAGACCATTATACACTATTTTTAGAGTTTTGGTGCGTCTTGTATCTATTTTGGCTCCTCTTGTCTCTATTTTGGTGCCTCTTCCAGTTTGTCACCAAAATTAGAAACTCACATTCTGTGTTGTGCATTTGCAGGTTTTTTGAGATTCACTATCAAAGACTCAAAACATAAACTACTAACATATTACAAGGGTTGGACATTATTTACTTGTTTCCTTTGGTTAAGATAGGAACATAGCTTAAGTAAAGGGATAATGAACACATGTTTCCTTTTGGTCAAGTTAGGAAGCTTAATTAAAGGAAAATGAATACCATGTCTTTTGTATGTGATGAATGGTAGGCATATGCTCTCCCCTTAACTAGGTGATCCAAAAAGCTAGACCCATTCTTGTTTATGTGCGAGTGTAAGTGGAGTATATGACATGAGTTCTCTCTTTATTCATGCGAAATAAAGATCAATCAAACTATGGGTATACTCTCTTGCTTTTGTTTATCCTAGAGGGCCTGCCTTGTGGGAAAAGGTAATCACCCAAGGGAACGACCCAACTAGTAACATGCTAAAGTTGAGCGACTTCCAACCAAGATATAAATGTGGATACTTGAGGAAAGTTCAAGTATCACAAGGATAATTTAGATGAGATGGATTGAAAGGGACTCTCACCACATGGATTATCCCCCACTAATGGAATGCTCACATTAAAACCCTTGTAGATTTTTTAAAATCCTTGATCTATTCTTTGGTGCAGCAATGGTCATTGCCAAGGCATCCACATTATCATAGTTTTTAGTAGAGGTGATCAGTTCACCATGGGAGTTTCATGGGGACTGGAAGCTTGGTTGGATTGAGAAGAGAGTGCACTATAAGGGGGAGCCTGTGTAGCCAAGCTTCTGAATTCATCCACTAAAGATAGTGTGGTTGGGGTAAAACTTGCGTGGAATCTAAAATAATACAGTCTTACACAACCTTAGGAGTGTATATTCTACTAGATGCATCTTGTAAATAAAATTCAAACAAAACACCATAAAAAAATGTTACATCTTGAAAGTGAAAACCTTGATTGAAAACTACATTCATTGAGGTAGATAAGTCAGTAACTTAGGTCCATCCATCTTCAGAAAATTAGTCCTTCTAGCACTGTTCAACCTTTCCTTAGGAAAATCAGAGTCAGAATATGTGCCTGACACGATGATTTCATGAAAGGTCAAGATTAGAAAACCAAACATCAAACCTCTTAGTCCAAAACAACATCAAAGACATTTTTCTATGCTTTACAACTTTAGGGAAAGGCTAACCTTCAATTTTTACAAGAGAGCATACAAAAGAAATCTAGAGTTATACATGATGTACTATTGTCAAAATCCAAGAATTTTCCAATGTTTTGAGTACCTTAATTATGTTTCTTGAGTCAAAACTTTGAGTCCAAGGGTATGTGCAGGATCATCATGGAAAAAATAGGCCCTTAAGTAGCAAAAAAATTAGAAAAATTAGAGTTAGGCAACTTGACCGAAAAAATTGAATAAGTTATCTATATTATTTCAAAAATATGTAAGAATATAATCTATAGAAAATTGAATGTAGTTTCTAAACTATAGGTTTGTTTAAAACAAAAAGAAATCTATTTGGTGAAAATTTAAAATTTCAATGCAGTAGTACTTAAATTTCAGGAAAAAATAAGAAGTGGGTGTTTGTTTGACCACCCTAACCACAATAAAATGATAATTTTTTTTATAAGATTTTAGATATAAGTAGAGGACTAATGTCCTAATGTGATGCATATTTTTTTGTAATATTTTTCCAAGTAAATAATTAATTATGATTTTTTTATTACAACTTTTAAAAAATATAAAAAACTCGTATGTTTGACCACCTTAACTTCGTAAAAAAATCATGAAATTCTATTTTTCTTTTTTTAATCCTATAGTATGCAAAACATATAATGTGACACATGTTTTGGATTCAAGAAATGTGATATCGTTTGAAAGCTATAGATGTTTTTCAATCAGTCTATCAATTAGGACTTTAGTCATAATTTGAATAGAAAATGAATAATAATTACTTATTAAATTCAAAGTAAAGAATAATTTATATTGGTGGAAAGCTTAGAATATCCTTTAAAAACCCTTTTCATTTCATCGATTTTGGGTTAAAAAAAAGTCATCAGCCACATACCCATCATATTGCCACTTTTTGGCCCATCATGATTCTGCACATTCCCCCAAGATTGTTCCTTAGATACCTTTGAAGTCTAAATATTGTCGAAACGGACCTATACAAGTGGAACTTTTCAAATTAAGCCTAGATCTAAACATTTCAAGGTGCCTAAATCATCACTATCTATCACATCTTTGAATGCAAAACCTAGTTTTATCTTCAGGATTTGTCATCCTTTAATCATGAAACTATGTCATGCAATCAAATCAAGCTTGGTCTAATCAATAGAATTTTTCATTCTATTTGACTTAGTTGTAATCCTTGGCACTATTTCAAACTTAGATCAAAGCTTAGTTTAAACCCTAACACTTGTATGCCCATCCAAACAAGATCACAAAAGAGGAGACTCAAGGGCAAGGAACTTGGAACACCCAACTTTGAAATGGAAAATGTAGGAAGTCCGAGTAGTGAAGCTTTCGATATCGAAACTCCCAACATTGAACCTCAAAATAGTGAGATCCCTAGCAACATGGATGATGTAGAAGAAATCCCTATTCCTGGACACAACATGCAAGGGGAAGAAATAAACAATGAGGATATCCAACAAGCAGAACAAGAACCCAACTTCCATAAGTTTTTGTTAAATATTTTTGAAAAAGATGGGGAAAAATACCTATTGATGTTAGCCAATCAAGGAGTTAAACTTCCCCCTGATTTTGATATCAACATCTTGAAAGCACCTCTCCAAAACCCTGAAAAGGAAACAAAACAAATGGTTACTTTAACTCACCAAATGAAAAACCTTAAACAACAAGTTCTAGACATGAAAAGGGGAACTTCAAAATGATACTTGATTGAGGAAATTTGTCCTTATCCCTTTAATCAATCAATCAACATGATTCCTTCCCCTAAATGTAGTGAATTTTCAAAGTATGATAAATACAATGGTACAACTTATCCATTAGATCATCGTAAGGGAATTCCGAACTATGATTCTATAATTTGCACATGAGGAAACTTATTTGATGAGACTATTTCGACGAAGTCTAGGAGGGAATTTCCTTGAATGGTTTTCAAAGATTACACCCCCCATCAACACATTTGAAGAGTTGTTCAATAGATTTCTTACTCAATACTCTTATAATATCCAACATGATATCACCATGAAAGACCTTTGCAACTTGAAATAGAAAAGGGTGATTCCTTCCTCATTTTCTTGCAAAATTGGAGGAGATTGTTTGCAAGGTATTCTCATCCCATGCCTAAAAAGGAAAAGATAGAGATTTTCATTGATAACCTAAATGATGAGATGAGTTATAGGTTGGAATTACAATGTCCCCCTACCTTCAAAAAATTGATTTAAAATGGAATTAAAATTGAAGAAGCATTAATCAAAAGAGGGGTCATTAAGGTATACAATGAAAACAACTCATCCACTTCCTCTAACAACTACAACAGTGGGGAAAAACCTAAATTTTGGCAATGAAACAAGAACGTGGGTAATAATGATGTCATACCTGAAAATCAAAATACCAAACCCGTATTCAGCCTAACATTAGCTGCCTCTAAGATCAATCAGACCAATAATCCTACCAACACTCCAAATGTTAGCCAAAACAACAATATGACTAATCCAGGGACTGAAGCAACACCATTTCCAAAACCTTCCAATCAACAAAAATTCACACCATTAGGACAATCCTTAGATTCCACCTTAAAGGAGCTTACATAGGCTAAGCTTATCATAGTGCTAGAAGCATGAAACTGGGATCCACAAGTCAAGCCCTTTTGGTGGGACGATTCTCATTACTATGATTATCATCAAAATAAGGGTCATATGATGAAAGATTGTTGGTAATTAAAACACGCAATCTAATATCTCATTGATAACGAAAAGGTACACATTGAAGGACCCCAAACAAATAGTGATCAAGGAGTGTTCAAGAACCCTCTACCCAATTATGAAAAGGGAGAGTCATCTACATTGAATACCAAAGGAAAGAATATAAAATATTTTTATGGTTCTACCATTCATTGTATTGAGATGGTTGGGAATTCCATCCAAGACATTGAAATTGGAAGCCAAGGGAAGGATGCCACTATTGAAATCCAACACAATGATGATATTATCTCACATCAAATCAATGACCTTGAACCTAGAAATTTGAGCACTAACATTGACATGAATGACAATCGAATTAACGTCATCAAAATCACAAATGATCAATACAATACACCTATCAATGCGATTACAAGAGGACAATCCAAGGTAACATTGAAAGGAGCTACTCCTTCCACATCCAAAATGAATTTTTTTTCGGTAACTCAATATAACATCATGGATCAGTTATAGAAGATACCCACTCAAATATCCATATTGGGACATCTCGAGACTTCACCAGCGGAAAAAGAAATCCTTGAACAAGATTTAGTTGCCACCACAGTACCAAACAATCTAGAAGTTTGTACATTTCAAGTTATGGTGGGACATTTGACTGCACCTCATTGCTTATCATTCTTTGAACATGACGATGCATCCACCACCCATCTGCATAATGCTACTCTCCACATCAAAGTCCTAATCCATAAACATTGTGTTAAATGTATCCTTATAGATGGAGGAGCATGCCTAAATATCTGCACTCTCAAGCTTGTTTGTGCATTAGGATATTCTAAAAATGCTATTGATCTTAGAAAGAAAATCACCATAAAAACATATGATGATGAAGAAAGATCCTCTCAAGGATTGATCATTTTACCCATTCAAGTGGGACAAATCATCAAAGACATAGTGTGTCAGGTGTTAGACAAGGAATTGAAATATAGCATACTCTTGGGATGACCATGGATTCATGAAATGCAAGTGGTACCATCAACCTATCACCAATGCTTGAAATTTCCTTTCAATGGATAGGATATCAACATTGTTGTCAATTCTAACAATCCCCAATATTGCAATGCACTCAAAACAAGTGAAGATACCTTTGTACCACATAATAGAGAAGTCCTCAACTCTAATACATCAAACAAAGAAATTCCAATGGGTTCTTCATCAAGACGGTATGAGGAAAAGGCTCAATAAAAAGACAAAGGGATTGTTGACTCTATTTCATGCAACAATGGAAGTTAATTTGATGCCTTATCCAAATAGTTAGAAAGGATACAAATAAAAGACAAGGGCATGGGGGAATACTCATTTGAGCAAACTTCATACTTATCACAACTTTCATCTTCTCCTAAGTCACATGAAAAACCATCTACTTCAGGACAACAATATTTACAACCCATCATGCTCTTTGATGGGAAGTTTATAAAAGCAAGCACTCAAGTGGAGGAATTAGAAGACAGGAATGTCCTAAACTGGTTATACAAAGATGAAGAACCTTCACAAGTATCAATGTCCAATATATGCATAGATAAGTATGGAAAAGGTTAGACAATCCTAACAAAAATGGGATATGAGGGAAATGGTCCTTTGGGTAAAAGAAAAGAAGGAATCAATGAACCAATACATCTTGTCACAATGAATCCCAAAGAAAAAATAGGACTAGGATACAGGGAAGACTTAAAAGAGGAAGCTACTCAAAGAGTTGTTGAAAGAATCTTACAGCTAAGGCTAGTGAGGTTCATGAAACAGATTCCAATGAATATGAATAGGACTCTCTCCATGAGGAATCTTTCCATGACAAAGAGATTGATTTTATCCAAAAGTATACCCCAATATGTATGAAAGGACAAAGTTCTAGTTCTAGACCACTTGAATATGGATCACAATATGTCGTTGACTCAAGTGAAGATGATCATTCTTCGAGCGAGATAGACACGTCAAAGAAAGTAACATCGTAGACCTCATTGGAAAATTTGACAACATGGCTATCTTAATGCTTACACCTTATGACCTTGACCAATCTAATGACTCATTGTCCTTAATGCATCCTGAACTAATTGATTAGGATCAAAATGAGCTGCTTGACATACCCACCTTTTCAAATGATGATGCCCTCATGAATTTCCTATGTTCCAATAACCTTGACACATGTTCTATGATTGAATCTCATAATGATGCTCCTGATGAAGGGAGTGTTAAACATTTCAGCTGCCAAATGAAAAATATAGGAAATGAATCTAATAGTGAAAACCACCTGGTAGCACTATTAAATCAAGAAAAAGTAAAAAACAAGGAGTGTATCTCAAGGTGAAAACCTCTCTGAGGCACCAAGAGATGGAAGGTTTGACACTCTCCCAAAACACTATCAAGAGAGATCTCCAGTGCTAATAGAACCTACACAATCCATCAATGTTGGTACAACTGAGATAGTGAAGACCCTACATTTAGCAGAATCCATGACAAAGGAGTAGAAACCTCTTTTCACCAAATTATTTGAGGAGAGGCAAATCAACTTTTCTTGGTCATACACTGACATTCTAGGCATAGATCCAGCACTCATTATGCATCATTTGTCATTACCACCTAGCACAAAACTAGTAAAACAAAAACTGAGAAAGATTCATCCCCATATCACCCTTCTAGTGAAAGCTGAGTTGAAAAAGCTATTAGATGTAGGATTAATAAGATCTATTGACTATGCCGAATGGATTTCAAACATTGTTTCAGTATCCAAACTAGATAAGAGCATCAAGATATGCATAGACTTTAGGGACCTTAGCAAAGCCTCTCCAAAAGATGATTTTCCTCTACCAAACATTGATCTAATTGTAGACTTGACTGCTAGGCATGAAATGTTATCACTTATGGATGGATTTTTAGGATACAACCAAATAAAGATAGCACCTGAAGATCAAGATAAAACAACCTTCACATGTCCTTGGGGCACTTTTTGCTGGAATGTGATGGCTTTTGGGTTGAGAAAAGCTAGAGCTACATATCAGAGAGCTATGAGTACCATCTTCCATGACATGATGCATACTTTTATGGAAGACTATGTAGATGATTTGTTGGAAAAATCCTACACTAGAGAAGGACACTTAGAGATGTAGGAAAAATCTTCACAATATTGAATAAATTCAAGATGAGGTTAAATCCCAAGAAATGTGTGTTTGGTGTCACATTAGCTAAACTTTTGGGATACATTGTCTTAGCTAAAGGAATTGAAGTGGATCCTGCAAAGGTCAAAGCCATCATGGAAATATATTTCAACAAGATTGAGAGAAGAAGGGGAAATTTTAGCCTAACTGGTGGGGTCCCTTTGTTATAGTATCAGTCTTTTGATCAAGAGCATATCAGTTATCCACACCAGAAGGGAATCTATTTGATGAATCCCTCAATAGATTGCATCTCAAAAAAATTTACACCTAGCTCATCTGATGCATTGGTAAAGGTCCTAGAAAGATACCACAAAAATCAACAAAAGCAAAAATCTAAAAAAATCCAAAAAAGGACTAAAAAAAGTAAAGAAAAAGAATCATCCTCTAGTGAAAACCACTTCGGTGGTGCTTTGGGAAAGAACCTTGGTGAAAACCTGAAAAATAAGTGCCTTGAATAAAATAAGCACTCTCCATATATCTTGGGATACATGACTTGATCTGTAGCATTCATCTATCATGCTTCCATCTCTACATTTTTCAAGCTTCCATGTTCGCATCTTAGCTTGATCCAGTGTTTTTATTATGGTATCCCATGGCATTACTTGACCCATTCTAAAAATTAGTTTATCCTATCGTGTCACACTGGGGGCATGTCTTACATTGGATTAGATTTTTGTACATTCTTAAGGTCAGAAGTTTGAAAATCCCAAAAAACATTCAAAACATATCAAACATCTCAAAAACATTCAAAACATGTCAAAATCCAAAAATAGGTCAAAAAAGTCAAAATTTCAAAAACATAGTCTTCATTCAAACTACGTCATCTCTGAGCTTTGAATGTTGCTAAGGGCGATCTTTGATTATCCCCCGAGATATTTTAGGTTAGTCTTCTAGGTGTTTGCTATCTTCATATTTTCATCTTGTAAATCTTGGTCATGTCGTCAGTCAAACTACGTGGTCTCTATGTGTATAACATGGGAAAGGCTAATCTATTGATCAGCCCCTAAGGACCCTAGGATAGGTCTTTAGGTTAGGTATTGGTGATCATGGTCGTGTCACACCCTGTAGTGGGGGAAAAATCCTACACTCCCTAGGGGAAAATAAACTTTGAGATTGAACCAACAAGCAAACAGTCGTCAGACCAAAGTTATAAACACAAACTTCAAATGGATGATGATCTTTCTAAATCAAGGGTTTATCATGTTAAACATGAAATTTTAAGTTGTTCTATTTTGATTTTTGATATCATATCTCTCAAGTCCTCGATGATGTATCGAACTAGAGGAGCAAGGAATGAGTATGATTTTTCTTTGTCTGCTATTTGTGAGTTTATCATTATTACTATGCAAATTGTCGTGAGACGTACACTACAAAGTATCACTGATGACATTCCAAATTTTCATAGGAAAAAGATTAACTCTTGTCTATTTACGCAAGCGATGCTCGGGTCATCTTGGTTTAATTATACTTAGATGCTTGTGTTAACTTGTAATTTTAAAACATCATGAAAGTAGTACTCAGATCATCTTGGTCTAAAATATTCAATCAATGCTTGTACTCACTCTCAACATTTTAAAGGCCCAATGATGATAGAAAGCATGACGAATTGGTTAATATAAATGACAACTTTTTAAAACAAGATTTGGATAGTTAAGTTAGACTACATTCATGTTAGTATTGCATGTGTATTTATGGGGTTTTCCAATGCTGAAACACTTTTTTACAATGGTGCCATCTCTATTATTAATCAATTGAATACACTGGACAATAACCAAAAAAAAAAAAACACATCATTCTCATTTAGTTGCACATCAGTTGCATTATCATCAACATATGTTAGAAAAAATTCTCACATCATTTACATTCATACATTCCATCATGATATTTGCATCAGAGAATACCAAAGAAAATAATAAAGGACATACATTTCATATCATTTCCAACATCAAAATCATGTCATCCACTGTGCTTAAATAAGTGAGTCTCTTCAGGTTTCCAAGAAAGTGGGGAAATATGTTAGAGTTATGAAGCTTAAAATATCAATCTACTGTAGTCTTCCCACAACTTTTGTAAGTTGGACATACTCTTTTATTTAAGCTTAAGGCCCTGAACATTTGAAGTCATGCACATTCAATCATCTACATAATCATTTGCATCACATCATTCGTCATTACAAAAAAAATCATTGCATCCATAGCATATCATATAAGAACCATCATCATAACATGGAAATAAAATGCATCCTATAATCATAATAAATCACATCACATTACATATAATCATAATAAATCAAATCACATTGCATTTCACATCATAATCATCACATCACATTGCATAATCATAATCATCTCATCACATTCCATAAATCATGATCACAAATACATTCATTGCATAAATCATTATCATCACATAGAAATTAAATCAAGTCACAACATTGCATATCATAATAGGGAAATCAAATGCATCATAATCATCATTGTATATCATTTATCATCAAAAATGTCATAATGTCCATGTGTACAAGGATATCCAAAAAAATAGTATGAGATACATCAAAAACCAAAAGGGCATTGTATCATGGGAAACATATCCTCAATATCACAAAAAGTGTATACACAATGTCTAAGGAACATCACAAAATGTTATGTCAAGATCCCACCAGATGTTGTTACTCTCATGGAATTGGTACCCACTCTACCCAACGAACTTGCACCTGGATCCCTCCTATCTCTAGGCAATGGCTGCGTGACACCCATGCTAATAGTTCGAGAATGAAATCTACTAGAATGAGATTGTACAAAGCTCTTTCATCACTCAGGAGGAACTAACTCATGATATTTACCTCTGTAAAACTACAACTCTTGAGAAATGTGTATGATCTCTTTGAAGAAATCAATTGTACCTATAGATGGTGTTGTTTGCTATATCCTCTCAGCAATGGCCTCATCCTGCTCTGTCCAGTGTCTGAAGGCATCCTTCTCTAAAGTTAGTATGATCATCTGTGTCTGTAGCTACTGTATCTTCTACCTATTTGTCCCTCTATCAGTCATCAAAATATCAATCTGCACCCGACAATGCCCTAACTCATCCTAAAGGGACATAATCTGTGCTTGAGCCTACGTTATCTCGCTCTAAAATGACTGAACCTCTGTCTGTAAAGCTGTTATTTGTCTTGATTACTAATGTGAGGGTATCCCAATCCAAATCCTGGGAAGCACCACCTGAGCTACGATGACACTCCTCCTGTGCCTTGGAGCTGCAAAATCCAATGGAATATCATCTACACCACCATCACTCTCTCCACCACCCACTGCACCACCATCACTTTCCCCACCATCATCACTTCTACAACCACCCTCGACACCCCCTCATCACCTCTACAAGCCCCCTCCCCACCATCATCACCACCCTTTTCATCTCCTCCCTCTCCATCAATTGGTGGTACCAACTCCTCTGGATGAGTAAATCTAGGAAAGGGATGTGTGTGAAAGAACTCTAAAAAATCCTCAGTCATCCCAGTGTCTATAATATATGGAACATAATCCCATAAACTAGGGGTCAAGGTATAATAATTTGTATAGGCTATCTCATATGATACATATAGGCCCCACTCTAAAACATCCCACTATTGTCATGCATAATGGGAAACTCCTAGGGGCATCCCTTGAACCCATCCAAACTATCGACATACTCGCAGATACAAGTAGTGCTCAAGCACAACATGTGTCTTCCCAATTAGATAGCAGGATAATAACATATATGGCATCTCCAGCTAATCCTCTAGCCACTATTAACAATCCAAGTATGACTACCATGTGATAGTCTCCAAGTCATCCAAAACTTTCCTCCAATAAGCAACCTTTCCAAGCTTATGTTGGACATGTGGACCACTATAACTAGAAACATAGGGTCTCCCTAGTGGTCAATGTCACTCTCCCATGTCCAGGTCTGTAGCAATGTGATGCCACATGACAGACTCATCACCCCATAATAGACAACCTCGTAAAAATATCGATATAAGTGGGCTAACATACATGAGCCCCGGGAATACCTCATACCATCAAGTGCCATCCATGATAGCACATGACCCCAACTTGTTGAAAATCCCTTTGACCTATGATCAAGACAAAGGAATCCACCAATAAATCTAGAAAGTACATACGACAAAGGATCATATATGCCAATCATCTCTGTCCAAGGGATCCATCAGCCCATAACATAATCATCTCAACACAATCTCCACAATGCAATTTTCCCACCTCACTCTATCTTATCATACACTACTATCTCTCCAATCACTAGGATCCGTAGAATATGATAGACATCCTCGGGAGTCATGGTCATCTCTCTAGTCAGTAAATGAAATGTATTATGATCACTGTGCCATCTCTCTACCAAAGTTGTGAATAAACCTCTATTGATTCTATATTGTGGAATGTCCAACAAGGAAGTCAACCCATAATGGGAGATAATCTCTAAGTCAGCTGAAGACAACCAGAGAACCATGTTCTAGGTCTTTGAAAATCACTCCCGAGACTGGAGTACATGTCCATCTCCCTAATCATGAACAAAAATCAATCAATCAATGTCATGTTCAATCAAGATTATCGGTCAATCAAGATAATGTGCAATCATTCAAATCAAATCAAATCAGAACAATCAACATCTCATTAAATCAACCCATCGTTCCTTGCCTATCATGAGGATGATCTGCTATCAATCAATCTGTCATTCCTCACCTATCATGAGGATGATCTGCTATCAATCAAACTATCATTCCTTGCCTATCATGAGGATGATCTGTTATCAATCAAGCTATCGTTCCTCACCTATCATGAGGATGATTTGCTATCAAGAAAGCTATTATTCCTCACCTATCATGAGGATGATCTGCTATCATTCCTACCATCATTCCTTTCCTATCATGAGGACAATTTTCTATCAATCCTACCATCATTCCTTGCCTATCATGAGGATGATATGCTATCAATCCTATTATCATTCCTCATCTATCATGAGGATTGTTATGAAATAACTTGCACAATAGAAGAATATGATATGAAATATGTTGCAAATACTTGCTAATAACTGAGAATAACAAGCCACTTCAAGGGGGAAAACCTCCAAATATCTCTAATGATAACACACTTCACAACTTGATGATGAAATGAGACTCACAACCTCCTATATATACATATTTATGCCTAGGATATCACCTAGGCCAACTTAGACACACCTATATAAGTCTTAGGCCGACCTAAACAACTAAATAACTATATACTAATGATAATATGACTTAATAGAGAGTTAAGATAGCCACAAGCCGACTATTCATAACTCGATGTACAATAATATTAAGGGAGTAGAATTCCCCCCTTCTTCAAAGAAGCATTGTCCTCAATGCTAATCAAGTTTGGATACTTTTGAATGAACTCCTCATCCTCCCATGTGGCATCTTCAACTGGTAAATTCTTCCATTGGATGAGATACTTGAGCAGTGGGAGTTCTATTCCTCAGCTTCTTTATGAATGTTTGAAAAATGCACTCTGGTTCCAAAATGATTCTTCCTTCTTCATCGAGCTCCAGTAGTGTTGTTTGAGGAATATTATTCCCAATGACCTTCTTCAAACAGGAAACATGAAAAAATGGATGTATCTTTGTTGTTGGTGGCAACTCAAGCTTGTAGGAAACACTACCGATATTTTGCATGATTTGGTATAGACCATAATACCTTGGAGACAACTTATTGTTATTTTTTTGTTGCTTTAGTGATATTTTCTTATAAGGATGCAATCTCAAGAAGACCCAATCCCCAACTTCAAAACTTCTTTCACTACAATGTTGGTCTGCCTGTTGTTTCATTCGATTTTGTGCCATGGCTAAATTATCCTTGAGTCTTGAAAGTACTTGTTGTTGATGAAGAAAGTGGTCTTCTACTGCCTAAAATATTGGGATCACCTTTATTGATGATGTGATGGAAGGAGGATGATATCCATAAAGTGCCAAAAATGGAGACATTTTAGATGAGCTATGAAAAGAAGTGTTATACCACCATTTTGCAAGTGGTAGCCAATCTACCCACTAAGACTGTTTCTCTGAAGTGAAACAACATAGATATCCTTCCAAACACTTATTAACAACCTCAATTTTCCCATCTCATTGAGGGTGGTATGATGAGCTATGAGCCAATTGAGTACCCAAACATGAGAATAAATCTTTCCAAAAGTGACTAGTGAAGATAGGATCACGATCACTAACAATAACCTTAGGTGTACCATGTAGCTTTTGGATATTCTCCAAAAAAGCTTTTTCCACTGCACTTGCTATAAAAGGATGTGATAAGGCAATGAAATATGCATATTTAGTGAGGTGATCAACTACCACCATGATGACATTATGACCTTTAGATTTGGGAAGCCCTGTGATGAAGTCCATGGATACCTCTTCCCAATGCTGGCTAGGAATAGATAAGGGTTGCAAGAAACCTGGTGTCTTAATTGTCTCCCCTTTATGCCTTTGACAAACCAAACATTCAGCCACAAATTTTTGAACATCACCCTTTAGCCCTTCCCAAAAAATGTCTTGCTTGACTCGATGATATGTATTCAAAAATATTGAATGACCACCCACTGGAGGCTCATGTAACTCTATCAGAATCTTATGTTTAAGAGTGGAATTCTTGCAGAGATACAAACACTCTTTATACCAAAGAGTATCTCCCTTCCAACAAAACTTATCTGAACTACTAGGATCACTTCCATGAGAACTTCTCCTATCCCATTTCCAGAAGCATCACATTCCACAATGAATTCCTTGGTGAAGTCAGGAGTGGCAAACACTGGATTTGTACACATAGCCTCCTTCAATCTCTCAAATGTTTTATTGGAAGACTCATTCCAATGAAAAGAATCCTTCTTCAATAGATTGGTGAGAGGTGCTACTATACAACCATAATTCTTCACAAATCTTCTATAGTACCCTGTCAATCCCAAGAAACCCCTCAGTTTCTTAATGGTTTTTGGAATAGGCCATTCCATGATAGCCTTAATTTTGTTAGGGTCCACCTTAACTCCTTCATGTGAAACTATGTGTCCCAAATACTCCACCTCTGTAAGACCAAAAGCACACTTGGATGACTTAGCATAGAGTTTATGATCTTCAAGTATTTGTAATGCTTGATCCACATGTTGCAAATGTTCTTCCCAAGTCTTGCTATAAATCAATATATCATCAAAGAATACTAACACAAATTTTCTCAAGAACTTCTTAAAAATGGAATTCATAAAACTTTGGAATATAGATGGTGCATTGGTAAGAGCAAATGGCATCACCAAAAAATCATAATGAACCTCATGAGTCTAAAATGTTGTCTTACAAATATCTTCCTCCATAAATCTGAATTTAGTGATAACCAGATCTAAGATTTAACTTGGTAAAATACATAGCTCCATTCAATTCATCTAGTAAATCATTAATGAATGGAATATGAAACTTATCTTTAATGGTATACATGTTGAGTACTCTATAATCTAGACACATGCACCAAGTATCATCCTTCTTACGTACCATCACCACAGGCGAGGAGTAAGCACTTTGGCTATGTCTGATAATTCCTGCCTCTAGCATCTCTTCAACAACTTTTTTTGTCTCTCTTTTGTATGTGTGGATACCTGTAAGGCCTAATGTTCGGTGGTTGGATCCCTGGGACTAACTGTATGGCATGATCATGATCCCTCTTAGGAGGAAGTCCTTTAGGAATATCTCCAATATTAACTGAGTGATGATCAATTATAGCTTGCAAATTTGGATGAGTAGGAGCATTAGATTGAGAGACTTCTAATGAACATAGTTGGGCCAAAACTCCATCCACTCCTTTCTTAAGAAAATTTTGCATTTGATGAGAGCTTACCATTTGTGGGGATTTTTCCTTCAACCCCCTTAGCTCTACTAGCCTTCCTTCTGATTGAAATCTCATGAATAGTTCTTGGAAGTTCATCTCAATCGTTCCCAATGTAGTAATCCATTATACTCACAAAACAATATCTGTTGCACCCATGGATATCACATACATTGGGGTATCAAGTTGATAATCTCCCATGGATAATTTAATGCTATAACACTTCCCTGAACAACTAACAGTACCACCATCTGCAATCAAAACCTAAAACTTTGGAGCTGGATATATAAAACAATTTAGATGAGTATCTAACTTTTTGTTGATGAAATTATGAGTACTACCTGAGTCGATCAACACTATTACCTTATGCTTCTTTAAGAACCCCACCACCTTGAGAGTTTTTAGAGTGCTGAAACCTAATAGTGCATGACATGAAATGATTGGTTGAGAATCATGTTATTCCTCATTTGACTCCCTTTCATCCTCTAGTATGGGTTCCTCCTCTTTTTCCTTTCTTGGACCTTCAATATAGAACAATTTCTTTTCACTGCATTTATGTCCTCGACTGTATTTGCTATCATAATTGAAACACAACCCTTTTTCTCTTTTCTCCTCGATTTTTTGTGGAGTCAACTTAGTAGGTTGTGTTGAATATCCTTTCTATCTTGTCGCATTAGCCCCTTGCTTCTTAGGAATCAAATACTTCTCCTCTACCTTGCGTGCTAAGATAAAAGACTCATTTATGGAGCTAGGGATAAACATGTGTACCTAATGTTGAATGTGATCCTCGAGACCAACCAAGAATAAATAATTCAATTTTTCCTCCGTAATTGTATCCACTCTTAAGGATAGATTTTGGAATTGTTGAGTATAATCCTTAATTGATCCTGTTTGTTGAAGTTTAGCTAGCTGGATGAAGAAGTTGTCTATCATGCTATTGATATATTGTGCTTGGAGTTCCTCTATAAAAATTGACCATGAGACAATCAGCCCCTTTTTCCTTTGATCAGTGCAAAGCCAATGATACCAAATGAATTGATCTGGTTCTAGACATAGGGAAGACATCGTGACCTTTTGTCCATTTGGGATTTGGTGTACATCAAAAACATTCACCATTTGGTTTATCCATGTTAGAGGATCCTTGCCATCAAACTTGCACATATCCACCTTTGGAAATAAATTCCTAGATCCCATAGGAGTACTAAAGCTTGTGTCAATGGTAGATGATCTAGAATTTTCACCTTGGTTGCTTGAGAACACCTTTCTTGGTTCAGCCATGTAGGTGCTTAACATGTTTTGTATGTCCGATATATCTCCTCTTAGGTCACACATATCCATCTTAATTGAGGAAATGTCTTCCTTGAACTTATTTATTTCCTCATTAGGATTAATATCCTCTATTTTTACCCCATCCTTATTAGGAGTCTTCCCCGAAGTGACAACATTCTTTTTGCCCCTTGTTGTAGGCTCCGTCATGATGGAAACTACTAATTTTGAAATAAATCACACAAATGAAACTTAAATTTTCTGAAATTTTTAATGTAATATCCTTTAGTATTACTTCAAAAACCCAATAAAAATTAGACTCCAATTCGACAATATGTGTGAGATATGCAAATTAAAAAAATAGTGTAGAAACCATAATTCTGCAATAATTCATTTAATTCTGATCCACTTCTTCTGAAATACGGACTGTAGCTTCTTAAATATGTTCTTCAAAAACCCTTTAAAAATCAGAAAAAAATTCGCCAAAATATGAAAGATATGCTCTTCCCAAAATTGCCTCCAAAATTGAGAAAAACCTTGCCTCTACGATGCCAAGATCATGCTCTAATACCACTTGTTATGAAATAACTTGCACAATAGAAGAATATGATATGAAATATGCTTCAAATGCTTGCTAATAACTGAGAATAATAAGCCACTTTGAGGGGGAAAACCTCCAAATATCTCTAATGAGAATACACTTCACAACTTGATCATGAAATAAGACTCACAACCTCCTATATATACCTATTTATGCCTAGGATATCACCTAGGCCGACTTAGACACACCTATATAAGTATTAGGCTGACCTAAACAACTAAATAAAAATATACTAATGATAATATGACTTAATAGAGAGTTAAGATAGCCACAAGCCGATTATTCATAACCTGATGTACAATAATATTAAGGGCATAGCAAGGATGATACAACACTGGTTCTATCATTTGATTCTTGCCTATCATGAGATCAAATCATCACACAAAAAATCAATTGAATACTGTACATACAACAATCTAACTGAAATCAATCCAAAACATGACAAATCGATGACTCGTAGACTTCAAGGACATCTTCCGAACATCACCCCGAAGGCTTTCCACAATCACACCCCACAAAACAGGTCAAATGACAAGCTAAACAACCTCAAATCAACAAGAATGACAACTTTCCAAGTCAACAAGAGGTGCCATTTGGGACCCCCAAAGGTGCCAAAATAGAGTTTGCATTTTAAAAACATGTTTTCCAAGCTTGCAAGAGGTGCCACTTGGGACCCAAAGGCGCCAAAATAGAGTTTAACTCCAAAAACCTCTATTTTCAAGCTTGCAAGAGGCACCACTTGGGACCCCAAAGACACCAAAACTCTAAAACCACCCAAAAAATTGCATTTTCACCCTTGCAAGAGGCACCATTTGGGACCCCAAGGGTGCCAACACTCTCAAAAGACTCAAAAACATCAATTTCAACCTTGCAAGAGGCACCATTTGGGACCCCAAAGGTGCCAAAACTCTTAAAACACATTGAAACATCAATTTCAACCTTGAAAGAGGCACCATTTTGAACCCCAAAGGTGCCAAAACTCTGGAACATGGTAAAAAACACTAAAAAATGACAAACATCACCTGAAAGTGCATAACTGACATCCCATAAGCTACTTGATCTATCTATGATGTTCAAAATGCTTCTAAAAGGCAAGAAAATGACTAACAAAGAGGTTTCTTGTAAAGCATACCATAGGTCTAGTGGCAGCAGGCTGATCAAGTTGGCGAAGATGCTCGAAATGATGCTTGTGGTATGGGGTCATCATTTTCCTCTAAGCTCTCCAATCTTCAACTTCTCCAAACTCAAAATGTAAAAATGAATCCCATTTTACCATTTTTTCCTTTTAGGGGTAGAATGGAGGGAATCAAAGTGGGATTTATTTCCCATTTTTACCAAAAAGGAGGGGTAATTACTCAACACTATTCAAAGAAAGAGCTTGCAATGAACTTTTGAGAGATAAATCATCTCCGCCATCAAAATCTCATCAAATCAACATCTGATCATCATCGCAATTATCACAACACCATCACCTCATTCCAACATTTCATTTTAACATCCCCTCATTCACCGATTTATCTCTCGAGGGGGCATATATCTATCAATACCTGAAATTCAAAAGTCTGGGGCATCGAAATCTTGCATTGTCTAGGGCATCCAAACATTGCATTGTCTAGGGAATCAAAGTATTGCATCATTTTGGGAATCAAAATCTCACATCATTTGAGCATTAACATCAAAATATTCTTTGAAGTAACATGTAAATACATCACTTCAAAGAGGGGAAAAATGATTGCACTTGAAAACGGTTGTCATATTCAATTAATTAAATACAACCTATTTGATTAATACTTTAACTACATATAAAAAATGTCGTACTTTATTTATATTGTTAATTTCCCTTTTAATTCTCTTAATTCACATTCTTCTAAATTAAATAAATAAAAAACCCTAAATGTGTTTATTTAATTAATCTTCCCTAATCCTAATTAAGAATTAGAGCACATTTCTACAACTTTTTGTGTGCCACCTCATAAAGGTCACATGAAAATAAATAAGCCTAATTATTAATTAGAATTATCCTCACACACTTCCACCAATGAGAAAAATCACATGGCTTTATTTCCACACACTTCCAACAAATTTTGGAGCACATGGGTCTTTGTTTCACACACTTGGAATCCCATACATTTGGCATGCTTCCAATTGGTCAAGGGATTCTCTTCACACACATGGCATGTTTTCCTTGGTCAAGGGGACAATATCTTGATTCCTTTCATCTCCACTATCTATCTTGTCTCCTTTGAATCTAGACTGTTGATGGTTTCCATCTCACAAAATGCTTGAGAAACCCTATAAATACACCCTCTTTCCTTAGCATTTATCATCCACCTTTTGAGTAATGTTATAATGCTATTTTGAGATACAAATTGGAATAGTGTTATAATGCCATTTTTCATCCACACTATGAGTATTGTTACCATTCAGGTTTTTCGCAGGAGCTTGGAGCTTTCATGGAGTCTTATACTTAGCTTTCAAATCATATGTTACTATTCATTCTCATCTTAGATTAATTAATTGCTTCAAAGTTACATTTTATCATCCCCATTGCATCATAGTTACATTTTAGGTTAGTTTGTTTTGTGTTTTCATTTGAGCATATGCATAATCATGGATAGTTAACTGTAGTCACATATCATCTCATGCATCTCCACTTGTTCATCTATCATCAACATCATCCTTCATTTATCTTTGCATCCATTATCATTTCCATCATTTTGTTTCATTTAGGAGCATACTACTAATCCTTCCACCACACATTGGCACATAGAAATCATCTTAGCTTACATATTAAGCATCAATTTTTTTTTTCTAGGTAGTCATTTTAACCTTTGTGCCCATAGAAATCTGAGGGCCAAACGGTTTAATAAATCCCTAGAAATATAGAATAATGATACTGTAGACATGCAAAATTAACATTATGCATTCAATCAGGTCCATTCATCAAGTAAACTAGGTTTCACATTAAGTCCATTCATCATTTAATCAAGTTCACCTTCATCCATTCATCAAGTAATCTCATTAATTTCTATCTCCTAAGGTCATTCATTCAAAATTAAATAAGCATTATGATCAACCTTTTAATCAAATAAATCAAACATCCATTTAATAAAATCGTAATGCATATTCCATCCTTTTCTGATTTAAATAAATCAAATATTTAAGTCCTAAAAGTTAAAATCATCCTAAATCATCATCCTAGCTAATTAATCTTGATAAAATCTAATCTAATGCATGTAACATCCTCTACATAATCCCACTTGCACAAATAAATCAATTTATTGATTTATTAAATTCATCATTTTCACTCAACATGGCATCTTCCCTCAAATTTGAATTCAAAAGCAAGTTGAAAGGTACATCCAACAAGGAATTTAATAGGTCTTACATGTCTCTTACATGTCCCTTGCACAAGTCAAACTCAACATTAACTCTCATTTCAAATTTGAAATCTCCCTCTCATAGGCACATTTCCCAAATCTTGCACATGCATCAACCACTCACAACTTGACAAGTGGCCTCTTTTCATTGGCCTATGTTTAGTCCCACATTGGTCCCTTTTTAACACTCAACATTTGAAAATCTATAAAATAGAGGCATCATTCTTTAGCAAATCCTCCACAACTCCACAGTCTCTTGCAAAGTCACTCTCCTTGAGAACTGATTTTTCCCATCTTACTCCATCATCATCATTTAGCTTATCTTAGCAAGGGTTGGGAAAGGGCTTCTTTCCACATCAAAGAAGCACCAATCCACTTATGAAGTGATGGTTTAATCTATTTTAGATAGGTTTACATGCTTATGATTTCTTTGTAATGCTTTTTATCATGTTTCCTTGTCTTAATGTGATTAAGAACTTCATAAGGAGTTCAATTATTATTTTTGGCTAACTTGACTAATAATTTGTTGTGTTGATTTAGATAGCCAAGCAAAAATCTAGCTCACATATGGTGCTAGAAGGAGGGAAAATGTTGATTACCCCAGCTTGATTATTCATTGCTATTATATTTCAATTTTAAGTTGTATAATAGAATCTAATTTCTTTGGGTTTCTTCTCACGAAAAAAATGTTTTTTGGACCAAAAAGTATACCAGTTTCTTCATTGCCTTATATCTGGAACTTATTAAATCTGCTGTCAATCTCACATAAGCCTTCTTCAAGCCATCGAGCCTGATTAAAATGTTCACTTTCTTTGTTTGAATGTCATACATCTTTTTCATTGCATCCTTTATCTTTTTCTTGTATGCCTGTACATCAACAATGAATACAAGGTTATTGTTATCTTCAATCTTCTTCATTGCAGATTCGGTTGTGAGGGGGTATTTCAAAACCTCGTACTAATCATGGTTGTTTCTACAAGGTTTCTTTTAAGTACCTTTGGGAGGAGCCATTGTTGCTATTACTGTTGCCGCCACTGGTGCCTGTGATTACTATCGTTGCTATCAATAAATATCCTCAAAACACCCTTGTTGAATCTTTATTTGTAGGTTGTAGCTCGCCAAGTGGAGAAGTGAAAGAATCCTTGATTTCTTTTCCAGTGGTGTACCATACATGATAAGGACTTTTCTTTTTGCTTTGTTTTACTTTCAAGTTCTCTCCTTTTGCTTTCCCATTACAAGCTCGAGTTGGGGTCACCCATCATGATTGTCACGTTGATTTTCAAAATATATCTTTCATTTGACTTCTCACAGGCCTTTTCTCATAAAATTCTTGTTTGTTTTTTGATGTGACCATTGGGCATACCAAGGGAGTGTGAAGAGACTTTAAGGCCCCTATATGTGTCAAGAAGTTTGCCTCATGGATAAAAAAAAAGGTTGTCTATAGTTATAGAAGCATCAAATGGAGATTTCACAGGTTCTGCGCGTGGTAAGGATCTTTGTTGGCTGCATTTTATGCAAAAGGCTCAACCATCAATGATCAGTAAAACATCTAATGTTTGGTAGGAGGGTCTATGTCCCATTAAGTGCATTAGATTAAAGTATTTATACTCCACTTTGGTAGTTCTTGCCTCCCATACCATTCTGCCCCTATATCCACCTTCTATTCTTGCCCAGTGCTTTCTAATTGTAGCTTCCACAAGTCATCCCAATACACCTATTAGTTTCTCTTCCCCGAGTAAAAATAAAATAAAATCCAAATGTAGCAATTTCTGATGCATTGCTAAAGTGTTGTGCGGTGGAAAAGAAAAAAGCTAGCGCGCACTCATGCCATTAAACTAAGACACAAAAATCTCTTGTACGTCTGTTGTTCACTATATTCAGAACTATAAGAGATTGTGTATGAGATTTAGCAACCACTGGTACATTATAGTCAGGAGTACCGCCAGCCTTAGGAAAGAATAGTTGAAAGAAGGTCACGTTGGTCCTTACTGCAGAAGGTTCTCAGAGCTCGAGGCAAAAATGAATTGCTTCCCTCGAAGCATGGGGAGTTGGTGAACGGTCAACTGTACAACTATAATTCTCCAGCCTGCACCCTTGTACGACCTTCTCAGTAGATGCATGATAAATAGTCTCGATGTTAAGTGAATGAAGCCCATGAAGGAAAAGGTATCCACATATGGCGATGGCATTTCCATATCTCATACCAAGTTTCTTCAATCATTATGATTTGAGTTGAGTTATGTGACTGTGCTCTAAGTTGCCACTATAAATATGATTTGACCTATCCCTAAGACACCTTGCTAAGCTGTTCACAATGCAATAAAGTGAAGGTTGTGAATGGTTGTTGGCTGTACACATCCCAATACAATGCAGCTTGAAAGTATTGCCTTGTTGTGTGCATATTTTAAACATAGCTATGTGTGGGAAGTAGAGGTGAAGCATCATATCAAAACAATTTCATTCCTTACTGAGGCATCATTTCAAATAATTGGCATCAAGAGACGACGATGGTTGCTCTCACGTAGGAATCAAATAACAAAAAATTTGAATCAGAAAGTGGGGACTTGAACTTGAAAAAAAATCATTTTTTAATGCTTATTGCAATAACTTGAGGCATTCATTTCCTGATTTCGTTTTCTGTTTTAGGACAACTTTCCTTCAATTCGGGTTTAAAATCAATCACTAATTTATTTATTTTTCAAAAGTTGGTCTAAAATTGAATGTTATAAACTTACTAGTCTTTTCATTTTGGGTTCTAAAATTGAACAAATCAACTTCACATTTAGCTTGGTGCTTTAAAATGAACTCATTATTGCTTTGGGCTATAAAAAGAACAAGTGTTTGAGTTGAGTGATTTTGTCTTTGGTGCATTTTGAATGAATATCCTCTCCCCTTTCACTTCATGCGATCTAGGGTGCAAGAGAAACATTCAAACTGCATTTTTACTGCTTTGAGTCACCTTTAGAGGGGCCTGCCTAAGAGACACATCTGAAAGGAGAACTAGAAGGTGACTCCAACTGGTTTTTCATTCGGGCCGGTATATAAATGGATAATACTAAACTGTCAAGTCTTCATGGTATGTAGGCCTTAGTCATACAGTGTCTTTCAGAATGGGGTACTACCGTAAAACATATAAGAGCCCCTAGTAGGATTGATTAAATCCTTTAGTGGCTTGCTAGACGCTCGCAAGGTTCCATGTCCCCGATGTTGTGTCATTAAGAACCTTTTTTGTAGTTTCCATCTAGTCCATCCAACGAGTTTATCAAAGTGGTGCATTGGAACTTAGATTCCAAGAAGTTACTTGCCATGTCTGATCTTGGTTGAAATATAGAGTTTAAGACTTCATTCTTAACATACCTTTATATTTTTTCCTTGGTTGCATGTAAAATAATCTCTTCTACTATGAAGGGCATGAGGTAATCCCACCAAGAAAAACGTACCAATTGAGCTAGGGTGTTATAGTGCATGTCAGTCAGTTTGAAAACACAGTGCTTTAATCGAAAACATTGCAAAACCAGCATTCAATGAATCATAAAATTGGCAAACCATTTTGGAGAGGAAAATATCCTTGGAAAAATTCACATGTTATTTCTTTCCCTTGGGATTCGTGTCCTTAGAGGTATCTAAACATTTGGATTTCATCTCAATTTGCTTCTACTAAAGTCAACTTTAGGTAACTCTTGCCTCAAATTTCCTTGGTTTTCGCATAATACACTTTGTGGGATAAGGGGAAAGTTGAGACATTGGACATCTAGATTCTAAATCTAACCAAGAGTGTGTTTGTAGTAAAAAGAATCCATTAAGAAAATATTGAATCAATTGGACCCCACACATGTGCTTGACATCTTTTGGTCATATGGTTTTTATTCAAACATTGGTCTTTTGATTTTGAATTACTCTTAGAGAAGACCCGTTCTTCACTATCTTGGTATTGTAAAAAAGTTCTTCCTAGGTTCATTTAAGAGAAAATAAAACACTTCATCCATCCAAAAATTTATCAAAATCCATCCCACAATGAACTTTAGAGCTTTGGAAACATCATTCTAGACTTGGAAAAATCATCCAAAAAAAAAACCAAAATCACCTTGTTTAATTAGGTGTATGGGAATGCATCCTTTCTCATACATTTAATTGAATTAGCAATCCTTTGAGAAAATTCATCCTAAGATCACATCCAACATCTTAGGGTTTACAAGTTCATTATCCAAATCAACCAATCAAAATCAAACCATAAGTCTAGCATTGATCCAAAGTTCCTAAACGTTCATCACTCATATCATTTTCACCTTTCATCCTTCATCTCATCATTAGTCCTAAGAATCTTAGAGGTCACTTTTGCAACAAGGTCAAAACACAAGGAGAACATGGAATGCAAACTTGATCCATACATCATGAGTAATCCAAATCAATTGAACTTTCAAAGCCTTACAATGCCTATCGATTATCAAAATCCATACATGGGATCATTAGCTTCTACAAATATCAATGGCACAAAAAGTTTGAGTA
Source organism: Sequoia sempervirens (assembly GCA_007258455.2). NCBI lineage: Eukaryota > Viridiplantae > Streptophyta > Pinopsida > Cupressales > Cupressaceae > Sequoia > Sequoia sempervirens. The sequence goes on along the minus strand of VDFB02001037.1, from coordinate 23,359 downwards.
TGCCCAAATCAAAGATTGGAACACATTTCCTAATGGTAGATCTAAATCCAAACCTACAAGTCTATCAATCAAACAATCAATGCTTGAGCCTTCAAATGAACAACGTCATCCCACCAAATCCCTGCATGCCAAAAGAGAATGTACCAAGTACAATTTTTCCAAACATGAATCTAGAAAACTTTGGGCTAAATATGTTTGCAAATCACACAAATGTTGTTTAGAGTCCAAACAAGATGTTAACGACCTCAATACAAGGTGACATCATGCAAAATCAAAGCTACCTAAGTCAACACAATATGATTCCCAATCATAACAATGTTCAATTTCAACCTTTCATGCCAAATCTGAGTGTCATCCCAAATCAAAATATCATCTAAAATCAAACACAAGTACGCATCCCAAATCTACTTGAGCAAAAACCAAATCAACTATATCAAGGAATCAAGATCAAATTTTGCGAGATCAAATTGCTACTTACCAAAATAGTTGAGTCATTGCACCAAGAGACATCTCCATCACCATTACCCGTATCAACATCATTCCTTTGTTTAGGGCTTCCCCCCTTTACCTAGCACCAATCCCTCCATCCAAATCAATCCACCTAACATCAATCAAGCCATCACATCAAAAACTTTGAATATACCATTAACATCGCACCACCAGATGGTATCTAATCGAATGACAACATCAATCCTGACAAATCAAAATATGGTCTCCCAAGGACCTATCACCTTGGTCATTCCGACCATTCCTATCACATCGATCACTCCCACCACCCCTATCATGCCCATCACATCTCAAACCCTCATGATTGCTCCAAGCATATCTCAACCACTTGTCACTACATCCAACACAATTCCAAATTCACCACCACTACCACCAAAACCAAATGCAAGAAGACAATATAACATTGCACTAAGAGCTCACCAAGCCTACCAAAAGGCCATCCAACAATATCTAGCCACGCAACAAGAAATACAAGCTCAACAAGTGCAACAAGCCTCTCAAGCTACCCAACAAACACAAACACAAACACGAAAAATGATAACTATTGGGGATAATGACCAAGATCTATCCATCAAAAAGAACATTGAAGATATTTCTATCTCGCTTGAAGATCAAATCAACATAGGTCAAGAGTCACTTTTCAATCATGATCAAAATCCACCAACAATACTCGACAATGATCCAATTCAAGAAATGTCAACATCATTTGACCCTATAGTTGAAGACATTAGAAATCTCTCTACCGCAATTGTTGAAAACAATGTTCAAAATCTATCCATCAATAAAGATTTCTTTGCCTCATCCAATGATGCATTGACTAGTGATCACGTTGAAAATGTCCCTACATTACCTAATGAATTAGAGGGCATATCTCAAGAATTTATTCTAAAGCATGATCAATGTCTTTCACCAAAGTCTAGCAATGGTCCTTTCCAAGACATATTGACATCCTTCAACCTCATGATTGCTGATATTGAAGGAATATTCAACTCAACATCTGATCCAAGTCCACTCAAAGATCAAGAAGATATTAAGCCACTTCCCATGCCTAATGAAGATATCCAAGAACCATTTGTAAGAAATCCATCCTTTGAAACTGACCCATGTCAAGAACTTGATCTGAAGCGTGTTGAAAGCAACTCTAAAATCATTCAAGATCAAGAATTTGTATCTTCAAGATACTACAATGATCTAATGGAGACTCTCCTATCTATGCAATATGATCATATCCACATAGTACATACTCCTCCATCTACCCATGAGATGCTTTCTATGGATGGACACATGGATGATCTTCATTCAAAACAGGATCCCTTTATTCTTGACATTGTTACACAAAAGGATTAGGTTATTGATTCCTACAGCGAAACAAAGTTGTCAACACCAGAATCAGATATATCCCAAATTTTGACTGAGGACATCATAAATAAAGATATCAAGCATTATCTGTTCAAGGAAACAAGATAGATAGGACATGATATTCTAGAGTTAGCAGAGCAAAAAATGGAAAGAAAGTCACCTATGGTGGTCATTTATCAAAGCATGCTTATTGAACAAAAGCTCTCAAAACAAGCAAAATCAAGGAATGAAGATGCTACTACCACCATACTAGAGGTAACTTCGTCTCAAGCAAACGTCAACATAGGGAGCATGAAGAATCCTTATGATGAAACTAGTGTCAATACTACAACTAGCCACGTCATGAATCTTCATCCACCCATCACCCCATCCATGAATTGGGACCAACGTCAAAAGGAAGATTTGAATCAAAGTACGAAGAATGTTATCAAAGAAAAACAAGCTGAGAAGCATAATGGACAAATCAAATACAAATGGATACCAAATAATACAAAGAAAGATCATCCCTATCAAACTCCATCAGTCAAAGAAACTATGGGGAAAAATAAAAAAGGGAAAAGTATCCATCAAAGATGTCCACGAAAGAAAAAGAGGGATTTTCTAGCAATGTATAAAGTGTATCAAGCAGTTGGTCCTAATTCCACCCATCATTGCTCATCTTCACAAGTTTGGAGAGTCAAAGGTTCCAAACTATCAACCAATCCATCTCTTATCCCTAAACACATTCCATCCACGCCTCTACACATGATATCCAATTCTCACATTGACCATGTATTGGCAATGACCCTTCATCATAAGGATTCAGAGGGCACTCTATCACGATGTACACACCAAGAAAAAGTCAACTTCGGTATTGATGAAGCAGATCAAGAATCTCAAAAGTTGTATTCAAGTGCACGTATCATAGCAAAGAAACTTCTTCAAGCAGGCTATCAATGACACATCTTGATAGGGGAATCTACATCAACAACACCTTATGATTTAGCATGAGCTTAAAATCTTTCAGAAAAATAAAAAAAAATAAAAAAAAGGAAAATAAAAAAAAATCAAAAAAAGGATTGAAAACAGTAAAGAAAAAAATCGTCCTCTAGTGAAAACCGCATGGGTGGCACTTTGGGAAAGACCATGATGAAAACCTAGCAAACAAGCATCATGTGTAGAATCAAGCATCTACATGTGCTAGTTCAAGAGAAAGCATCTCATCCCATCCATAATAAAGCCAACATTCCATCAGTCTCATCCATAATAAATCCATTCATCCATAAACCATTTATCCAATCCATTCACATATATCGGCATCCATCATCTGAGTTATCTTGATCTTGATGAAAGTTTGGGGCACAGTTTACACTTGCTTACGATAAACATCTTGACATGGGTCTTTTTCATTGATCCTATCCTATGAAGCATTATCTGAGCCATGAAGCACTATCCAAATGATCTTTCTTGATCCAAACCCCTTATCTTATCGCAAGATAATCCTTGGCATCCTTTGCATACTTGCCATATCCATCCATACACCTATTTGAGCATCCAACCATCACATTCCATACATTGCTAGACACTGGGGGCAGATATTTAGATCTCGCTTTAGAAATAAATCTTGATCTATATCCTCCAACTTATGTGGTGATCCAAACATTGGAAAATGTAAAATCAAATTGGTCAAAGCATTTTTCATCCAAAATCCAAATCACTAGCCCATGGCATATTTTGACGAGAAGAAATTCCTTATCAGTCTTCATCTTTTATCGAACATCAATCCAAATAATCAATATCAGTCACATCTAATTTTCACGTCAACGTCACATCAAATCATTCAAACATCTTTTGTTTCAAACCATGCTTGGTCAATCATGATCAATCAAATCCAATCAAGAAATCAGCAGGATATCCTCGTGTTTCTTAACACTATCCTTGCATTGTTGTGCATCCTCAACAATGTTATTATCATCATTCTTGATCAAATCATCATCAATCCAGCATCATCTTAGGGATATCTTTCCCAATCCTCGTGTTTCTTAACAGTATCCTTGCATTGTTGTGCATCCTCAACAATGTTATCATCATCAATCCTGATCAATCCAATCCTTGCATTGTTGTGTATCCTCAACAATGTTATCATCATCATCAATCCATCGATCTAATCAATCAACCTTAGCTTGGTTTTTAGCAAAATACCAAAATAGAGCATTGGTATCATCACATATTCATATCCAAATCATCAAAATCATGCGAAAATTCAAAAACATCAGATTAACATCAAAAATCCAAAAACACTCAAAAAGTAAGAAAACATCAAAAACATGGAATCCGAACTACATCGTCTTTGAGCTTAAACGTAGGCAAGTCTAATCTTCGATTAGCGCCTGAGACATCAAAATCCAAAAACATTCATAAAATCTTAGAAAAGCCCAAAACTTTGCAAAATTCAAAAATCAAAACATTTGTAAAAATCTCAAAAACACCAAAAACAGCCTCAAAACATTCCAAAAACATCAAAAACATCCAAATATTTGAAAAAATCCACCTATCCTATTTTGTTTTCACCGCAATAATCAATCATCTATAATAAATTGATCGTCACCTTCATCCTTTGGCAAAACAAACAGAAACAATCACAACAATCAACAAAATCAATCTTCAATCGTAAAATCAAAATAGAAACAACAAACCTTTAAAACAAAATCATTTTAGAACATGTCAGTCAACCTTATATGGACAGCCTATCAATCAACTTATCAACCATCATCATCCTCCACAATGCATGTCCTAGGATATATTTTTTCTGACAACGGGCATCATTTTGGATATCACCTTGGATTCTTATCCTATCAAAACAAAATCCCTTTGGCTAGAGGTATGAAGAACATTGACTTGTTTGTGTACTTGATCTTTTCTTTCCATTTATCTTATTGTGCTCATTCCAAGGACCTCGCAATGATATCGGAACGAAGGATTTAGAGAGATAGGAATGGGGAAACAATCATTATCTTTTATCTGTTGTGCTTGTTGGACATTCTTGTAAATTAACTTGACGAATACTTGCTTTGTTAGGTACGTCCTAACAAGGTTTCCGTATGTCAAGTGTGAACAAGAATACTCCTATCTCTTTGTCGAGTCAAAGTCCATCATACTAGGTATAATGCCATCCTAGTTCTTTATACCTTGATGCATTATACCTACATGTGTTATCAAACATAAGGTAAGTAGCCCTTTTAAAATCGCAATCCTTGATAATAAAATCATCATCATTTATCATCATCGTCATCATATATCATCATCATCTCTAATAAAATCTCGTCAGATCATGGACTTGTGGGATCCTCTGTCATCATCTCATTTCTAAACTAACATCATCATCACCAACGCATCCATCATGCATCCATCCTGCATCCACAAACCGTCAGCATGCCACATATCATTCATAGCATACATAATAGGAAACATCGATCATTTCACATGCATTGCATTTGCATCATCATCATAATATAGATCTATTAGTCTAAGCATCTCATAAATCATCACATTTGCATAAATCATACATTTGCATAATCACAACATATAACATCATCAATCTCATCCATTTCATTTGCATCATCATCCATGACCATCCATTTTGAACCTCTTTATTGCGAGATCGACCCTCAAATTGAATATTTTCGCTCGATCTCTCGAGGAGACAATGTACCAGTGTACTTTCCACTGGGGCATCCAAAAAATTAGAATTTTTTTGAATTTTGATTGCGGTAAGATTATTCTTTGAACCAATGCAACAAGTACATTGCTTCAAAGAGGGGCAAAATGTACACATGCAAAATTAACATTATGCATTCAATCAAGTTCATTCATCAAGTAAACTAGGTTTCACATTAAGTCCATTCATCAATTAATCAAGTTCACCTTCATCCATTCATTAGGTAATCGCATTAATTTCCATCTCCTAAGGTCATTCATTCAAAATTAAATAAACATTATCATCAACCTTTTAATCAAATAAACCAAACATCCATTTAATAAAATCATAATGCATATTCCATCCTTTTCTGATTTAAATAAATCAAATATTTAAGTCCTAAAAGTCAAAATCATCCTAAATCATCATCCTAGCTAATTAATCTTGATTAAATCTAATCTAATGCATGTCACATCCTCTAGATAATCCCACTTGCACAAATAAATCAATTTATTAATTTATTAAATTCATCATTTTCACTCAACATGGCATCTTCCCTCAAATTTTAATTCAAAAGCAAGTTGAAAGGTACATCTAGCAAGGCATTTAATAGGTCTTACATGTCTCTTACATGTCCCTTACACAAGGCAAACTCAACATTAACTCTCATTTCAAATTTGAAATCTCCCTCTCATGGGCACATTTCCCAAATCTTGCACATGCATCAACCACTCACAACTTGACAAGTGGCCTGTTTTCATTGGTCTGTGTTTAGTCCCACATTGGTCCCTTTTTAACACTTGGCATTTGAAAACCTATAAAATAGAGGCATCATTCTTTAGCAAATCCTCCACAACTCCACAGTCTCTTGCAAAGTCACTCTCCTTGAGAACTGATTTTTCCCATCTTACTCCATCATCATCATTGGCATTATATCATTTAGCTTATCTTAGCAAGGGTTGGGAAAGGGCTTCTTTCCACACCAAAGAAGCACCAATCCACTTATGAAGTGATGATTTAATCCATTTTAGATAGGTTTACATGCTTATGATTTCTTTGTAATTCTTTTTATCATGTTTCCTTGTCTTAATGTGATTAAGAACTTCATAAGGATTTCGATTATTGTTTTTGGCTAACTTGACTAATAATTTGTTGTGGTGATTTAGATAGCCAAGCAAAAATCTAGCTCACAGATATGTGTTTGAAATATTTGATAGTATTACGAATAGAGTAGTTTTACTTGCTTTAAAATTTGAATGGAAACTGTCTCATTAAGTTTTGTGTTGACATTAGAATAACTCACTCCACATTTGACACACGCACAGTCCTATCACATGAGTATTTGATTATCTATAGGGACTACACCTTACAATCATGTTTGTGTCATTGAGGAAATAATGCCCTTGGAGTTAGAGATTCCTACATTAAGAATCACTCTTTGAGGACTTATTGATGACAACAACTACAAAGAAAAATGGCTGCACCAACTTGAAATGCTTGACGAACAGCGCATCAATGCTCTTTAGCACCTCTAGGCTTACTCTAAGAGAAGAAAGCGTAGCTACAATGAAAATTTCATCCCTCATGTATTTAATAAAGGAAATTTCATGCTATAAGAGAATCAACATAATTTCAATGTCGACCCGACTGATAAAGGAAATAATTAGCCCTAATTGGTTAGGACCATATATAATTAATGCAAGCTATGGGTTTGGTGCTTACACGTTAACAAAATGGATGGCACACCTCTCAAATAACCTACTAATTTCATGCATCTGCGCCAGTACTATGTCTAACAAACTTGAATAGTATGAATGATAAAGTAGTGATGTTAGAGTTAGTAGATGACAGTCTATGGGCTCACACATTGCTTTGCTCTTGACAAACAATTATTTATGTGTCTTGAATACTAACATAATTATTTAAATTAACTTTTAGATGGTTACTTTAGGTTTCATACTATTCAAGATAATCATGTGTGTTATGTTAGATTAGGTCCTTATATTCATTTAATATTCTTTAATTAGATCATAAGTTTGTCTAATTTAACATAACATACTTAATCACAATGTGGCATTTAAGAGAAACTATAATAAATTTTAGCTAGGTCACATAAAGCATGTTAAATAATGGAGACATTCATTAAATAGTCTGACAAATATTATTTAATCAATCACATTACCATTTAACATTAAATACATAAACACATGTAATAAAACATCAAATGCTCATATATATATCAAAGTTTTATGTACATGTCATCAATATATACAATGCTAATGAGGTATGTGACTACTAGATTTCTCAGGATCTAGTGCTCACATCTATCTAGAGGTAGTCTGTTGGGAGATGGTGGTATGTGATCATGATCATAAGCCTCCAAGAGCATTAAGAGCACACTCTAAACCTTGTACTTTTCCAAGGGCCTCCCCTCCCCTACTATCTTATCTCTCTCTTCCTATAGTCTAGCTACCTCTGACTATAGTTTTTCAAACTCTACTAGGGTTCGAGATGACTATGCATCCTAGGAAGCCTTAGCTCTGTAGACATGCTTCCTAAGACTCTCATTTGCTACTTGTAGTCTGACGTAGGGCCCGAATAGCTCTGGATCCCACTCCATGATGGGTGGGGGCACATAGTCTATATCAGTTTCCTCGTAGATTGATGGGGGCACTATCTCGACAGTCATCTGGTGATAGAGATCATAGAGGTCTCTCATAGCTCAGACTACAAGATAGAAACCATAAATATAATTAGTATACAACATCATATATATATGGACATGGGTATGTGTAGGATCATGATTGGCCAAAAAGTGGTGATATGTAACTGATATGATGGCCCATGTGGCTAACAACATTTTTTTACCAAAAATTGATGAAACAAAAAAGGTTTTTAAAGGAGATTCTTGTTGATGTAATTAATTATAAATTACACTTTGCATAAGTTTACTTAGGCATATTTAATTCCTAAGTTATAGGTTCTTATCTTTATCTTATTGAGCTATCTTGTTGCTCAAGATAAGATTGGGTTTATGCATCTTTGCTTTTATAAATAAAATTATCTCTTGTAATTATTTGTACATTGAATATATCAATTTTCACATCTTTTACAAATCTCTGCTTTTTCATTTTTCTCTTTTGTGGAAGGTGATTTTTCTGGTTTGCATTCAGATCTTGGTTTCTAACATGGTATCAGAGCCTTGATTTGCAGCCCCTTCTTATCTTTTTTGGAGCAACACATTGTAGAGCTCGTTCGAGGTATCTTGAGGGTTTCATTCCTTGAGCATGTTTATGCAGCATCTTGGATCATATCATGGTTTTTTCATTGGATTTAGAGCACTGGAAAAAGTCAGAAATGGCTTTTATTTCATTCAATTTCGTCACCGTTTGCCGGATCTACGAGGCTTTCAAATTTGGTGATTTTTTTGATAGATCTAGGGGTCACCTAATTTTCAGAGCACTTTGGGCCCAGAGGGACCTTGTCGTTGGATTTGCAACGCCCAAAAACCCCTATTTTGATATAAAATTCATCCGATTTGGACACAATCGTCCGGAGAGGCAAAATTTTTTTAGCTGAGGACCATACGGCCCCCAGGGATAGATTTCGAGGAACAAATTTAAAAATATATATATATATATATATATATATATTAAAAAAAAAAATATCACAAGATTTTTTGCGCTACCCGTATAAATCAATCGTGCCACCAGTTGAAGCGGTGACCACTGCGTCCCGCCACCGATCCATGCGGCGGCCACAAGTCCCCACTCCACTCATCCCATCAGCCACCAACCCACCACCATCTCGCCGCTCCGCTAGCTGTTAGCCCCGATGGGCTCTGCAGCGGTCATATTTGGGGACCAAGAGCCAATCCACAACCCCCTGCCAGGTGCTCAACCCCTTTGGCTTAGCAATGGTTGCTTCAGCGAGCAGGAGCCCAGGATTAGCTACCTTTAGCAACTTCAGCCCCTATAGTGGTCACGTGGGTGATCAGGGGCCACACCCAGCACCCAGGCTACTAGCCCCCTAGTCCACCCAGGCGACTAGGGGCCTTATTTTTTTAGCCCTTGAGGGCTTCTAGGGGCCAAATCAGACTTTTTTGGGAAACTTTCACGGAAATGGGCATAACTTTCACATACGACATCATTTTTTTGCAAATGAGATATCATCAGAAAGTTGTTTCTGAGCTCTACGCAATGGTGTAGGTTTGAGTTTTTGGTTTTTCTTTTTCTATGTATTTTTAAGCCTTGGAAGTCATATGTTTATGTTTTCACTCCGGAAGATGTATCTTTTGACTCGCTTATTCATTTTTCATGATTTTCACGACGTTGGAAAGCTGGTTTTGACCTCTATGTAGATCTAAGGTCATTTAAATAATATGTGTACCTTATTTTATGCATGCATTCATTTTTGTTTCATGCACTAGGTTTACATTTACACTTATGTTTATGTAGTTTTGCATTCGCTCCTTCTACAATCATTGGGTATTGTAATAACGAACTAATATAAAGTTCCATTAAAGGGGGTTCTTGCATCCATTCTTCGTATTAGTAACAACTCGCATGATTTTTTTTGGTTCCCTATTTTTCCCTTTAGCTTCTTTCTTTCTTAGCTAGACACATCATTGGTTTGCTTTGGTTCACACTTCACATTGGGATTTTATGGTTCTAGATCCGCATTGGTTCAGATATTTCTCAATTTGAAGGCCATGTTTTTATGGTTAATGTTCCAGAATCTTGATGCTACTCATCCTATGGGCAGTTTTAGTTTCAGTTTGGCATTGGATTCAAGAGACAAAACTTCCAGATTTGTCATCATTATGGGTCCTTTCATCCTTTCATCTACTATTGCTTACAAATTCCAGGGTTGATCTAGTATGTGAGTTTCTAGTCTTCCTTGGCATTGGGTCTACTATTGCATTTGTGATTCTGATATGGTATTTTACAAAAAAAAAGTTATCTTTCCTTGCTTGCTAGATTTGGGGTTCCATTGTTTCTTCATCAATGTTCTTCTAGTGCTTCTTTGCAGTAGTTCATCTCATTGAGGGGGCAGTTTTCCCATTGGGTTTTCTCTCTCTTTGCATTTGTAAATAGGTACTTGATCTGGCCTTTGTTGTTGGGACCCATCTCACATCATTTGCATAATAATATGCTTCTCCCTAAGTTGCACTTATGGGGGGTGTTGGTGTAATTAATTATTAATTACACTTTTCATAAGTTTACTTAGGCATATTTAATTCCTAAGTTATAGGTTTTTATCTTTATCTTATTGACCTATGTTGTTGCTTGAGATAAGATTAGGTTTATGCATCTTTTATTTTATAAAGCAAATTATCTCTTGTAATTATTTGTACTTTGAATATATCAATTTCCACATCTTTTGCAAATCTCTGCTTTTTTGTTTTTCTCTTTTGTGGAAGGTGATTTTTCTGGTTTGCAATCAGATCTTGATTTCTAACAATTCTTAGCTTTCCACCAATATAAATTATGTTCTACTTTGAATTTAATAAATAATTATTATTTATTTTCTATTTTAATTATGACTAAAGTCCTGATTGATAAGCTTATTGAAAAATATCGATAGCTTTCAAATGGTATCACATTTTTGGAATCCGAAACATGTGTCACATTCTATGCTTCGCATACTATAGAATTAAAAAAAATGAATTTTATGAAGTTTTAACCAAGTTAAGGTGCTCAGACATACAAGTTTTTATATTTTTTAAAAGTTGTAAAAAAAATTCATAATTAATTATTTACATGGAAAAAAATTACAAAAAAATATGCAGATCACATCAAGACATGAGTCCTCTACTTATAGCTAAAATATTATAAAAAAATATTATCATTTTATTGTGGTTAGGGTGGTCAGACAAACACCTACTTCTTATTTTTTCCCTAAAATTTAAGTACTATTGGATTGAAATTTCAAATTTTCACCAAATAGATTTAAAAAAAAAAGAAAACCTGGTAGTTTAGAAACTACATTTAATTTTCTACATATTCTATTCTTACAAATTTTTGAAATAATATAGATAACTTATTCAAATTTTTATGTCAAGTTGCTTGACTCTGATTTTTCTGAATTTTTTGCCACTTAAGGGTTTGTTTTTTCCATGATGATCCTGCACATTCCCACATAAAACTAAAACATAAAGCATAAGCATAAAGCATGGAAACAAATAAAACATCATCACCTATCTCTCTAGCAGGCTATTTAAACACAACCTCATCATGTGCAGGGGGCATGGAGGATGCGCTAGCCTCTCCATGGTTGTGGATGCTAGTGCCTAGTGCAATTGTTTCATCATGATCTAGTAACATGAATGTGAGATGGATCTCCCCACTCCTAGCCCACTAGATCCCGATCTATTTCCTCACTACCCTCACTCATCAATTTCTCCTCCTTCACATTGTCCTCCTCATCCCCCTCCTCCTAGCCATCATATTCATGATTTTCATCCTCGTCATACTCCTCATCTATCACATCTATGAATATTTCTATAGCCCTATAGCATGTATCCCCAACCCTATCCTCCTCCTAAACTCCTTGGTCTAGGAGTGGCCATGCATCACCTATTGGCTCATCAATTAGGAATACAGGAGCTGACCTTGATATTTCCCAACACTACTCGTAGGAATCTATGGTATTGATGCCATCAATGTTTGAGACTAGAGGAATATCATGATCTGAGTACTCAGAGTCACTCTAGATAACATCCTCAATAATGAATTGTCTAGAATCACCAGGTTTCTAGGTACTCCATACTAATCTCTTGAAAAAGGGTTATGCCATGGGTGCTATTTGAACTTGTCCAAACTATCCAATCACATGATCATAGTAGAAAGGTCATACTATGCAATCGTTTCTTCCAATCAAGAACCTATCCATCTACAATCTTCTCATCTACCGAGTCTCATCTGGACACTATAGAATAATCCAATAAGATCTCCATAGGATCTCATCCTCATTCAATTGTTTGAATCAAACTCTCCAAAAATGTATGTCACCATACTGCCATAGCCACCACATTGGATAGCTTAAGGCTTGAGGATACCCTAGGGTTGTTGTGCATGGAAACAATGTTAGTCTGGTACACATGATATGCTCTAGGCACCACACCTGCAATAATGTATAGTGCACCATACTATTGATATCCAAAAATGAAAACCATCCAAGATCATAATATAGATGCACTAGGATGTTGTGCCCCCAAGCATACATAGTCTTGTGTTCTACCATTTTCTGAACCATGCACATACTATTCCTCCCTCCAAGTGTCCTCCCTAGCTATCAAGGACAAGTACTAGTGCTACTATGAACATCATAATCTATGCAACTAGTAGAGCTTGCGAGTATAGCAACATCGCTAGATTGGTTTGGATCCTCACCATACCATCATGCACTAGACCTCCAAGATAGTAAAACATATTGTATTCCATATCCTGGAATGACCGCACTGCTAGGAAACATACCCTCTCACTCTTAATTGGAACTCAATGTATGTGATGTACGACTTCTAGCATAGTGGTCATCTCGCCAGTAGGAAGATGAAACATGCATGTTTGTATGTTCCATCACTCTGCTAGTGTCATCAACATATAATCATGGTACCTCATGGGGGGCATGACGTATGCCTTGTATAATATCATAGTCTGCAAGATCTCTATGTCCTCTATTGAAAGAGTGGGGGCTAGATCTTAGAGGTGACTGATTTGTTTTCCAACCAGACACTGCCATAAATGGGTGGGAATCTGACAAAAAAGGAAAAAATATGTCTTATATAAGCATTCTAAAATCTTAAATCCTTACATCAAAAATAAAAAAAGTGTACTAAGGGTATGTGCAAGATCATGATGGGCCAAAAAGTGGCGATATGATGGGTATGTGTAGGGTATGTGGCTGAGGACTTTTTTTTACCCAAAATTGATGAAACGAAAAGGGTTTTTAAAGGAGATTCTTAGCTTTCCACCAATATAAATCATGCTTTAAACTTTGAATTTAATAAATTATTATTATTCATTTTCTATTTGAATTATGACTAAAGTCCTTATTGATAGGATGATTGAAAAACATCTATAGCTTTTAAATGGTATCACATTTTTTTTAATCTAAAATATGTGTCACATTCTATGCTTTGCATACTATAGGATTAAAGAAAATGAATTTCATGAAGTTTTGACCAAGTTAAGGTGGTTAGACATATGATTTTTTATATTTTTTAAAAGTTGTAATAAAATTTTTATAATTAATTATTTAATTGGAAAAAAATTAAGAAAAAATATGTGTCACATTGGGACATGAGTCCTCTACTTATAGCTAAAATCTTATAAAAAAATATTATCATTTTATTGTGGTTAGGGTGGTCAGACAGACACCTACTTCTTATTTTTTCCCTAAAATTTAAGTGCTACTCCATTGAAAAATCAAATTTTCACCAAATAGATTTTGAAAAAAAATAAACCTAGTAGTTTAGAAACTACACTCAATTTGCTACAAATTATATTCTTACATATTTTTTAAATAATATAGATAACTTATTCAATTTTTTTACATCAAGTTTCTTATCTTTGATTTTTTTGAATTTTATCACCACTTAAGGGCCTGTTTTTTCCATGATGATCCTACACATACCCATAAAGTTGTTCTAGTGTACTTTTCTATAGGTCCTATATAGTGTAGATCCCTTTGGGGACACTTCATGAACAAAAGGGACACTTTTCAAAAAAAAGGGACACTTTGCGAAAAAATGGGACACTTTGCAAAAAAAAGGACGCTTTGCAAACTTTTCTTCCAAGGCCCTAAATTAACCTATAAATGCATACAAATCATCAAATAAATGTGTAAGGACAAAGCTAAGGCAGAAAAATCAATGATCACCTAATGATAATGCTCGCCCTGGGCCAATTGATCTTGTAGGACATCTAGTCTCGCAGGCACGTAGTCTCGTCGGCTCCACATCTTCAATTACTCTTCACCAAACTCAAGCTACGTACAAGAAGGTAAATGACAAAATAGTTAGAATTTACTTCAATTTTTACTCTTATATAAGCTAAAATTAGGGTTTTTACTATATTAGGGTTAAAAAGTTCCTTTTATTCAAATCAACATAACGAGAGCTAGAGAGCTCTATTTTCGATGTCATTTGTTGTGTTGGAATTGTGATTTTGTTCCTGTTCTCATAAAATGTCTATCATTATGTAGTATGGTACTTGGAAATACCCTATGATATGTTCCACCTTATTTGATGTGGTTAGATTGATACCATGATTCCACCTCTATAAAGCAAGCAAAATCAAGGGGGGCATACATCTACCCTCAAATTTGATTTCTAGAATCTAGATAAGAGGATTTTTTTTGGGACAAACAAATTCATGTTGTAGGATGCGGTTCCTAACATTGTGGTTTTTCATATAGCTATAGTGGGGGCTTGATTCTCCCACACAAGTATCCTTTTATGAAATAAACTATACTGTTAAGAGTCCTTTAGCTTGCATATGCACGTAGAGTCGTATGTGTGATAAAGTGGGGGCTAAATGTGGCAATGGAAATTGTACTCACTTCTTGGAGATAGTACAATTCCTTCCATAAATTGGACCTATTTTGGTACCCTTACATTAATTACCCTTTAAATAATCATTTATAGGCCCCTAAGATCCATTATTTCATATCTCAAGGCTTATTTCAGCTAAAAACCTAAAAAAATCATTTAAAACATAAAAAATCTTGAAAACCCACCTCAAAAATCTAAGGTGGGACTCATTCACCACCTTCAATGAATGAGTCCCCTTAGGTGAGACCCATTCACCACCTTGGGTGAATGAGTTGCATTTGGGGTCTTTTTACATTTTGAGTGGGAAAATCACCTTTTTAATTTAAATTTTTGGTTGAGGTCAGCCTTTGAGACCTAAATAACAGTAAATTAGGTGTTAATTCCTATATAAGAAAGCTTCTAAGTCATTTTTATCATCTAAGAAAGAATTTTCAAGAGCAATTTCAAGAGACAAGCATCAAGAATCTTCAAGCATTTTTTCATAAGAGCATTCAAGTTTCAAAAACAAGTAAAGTTGAAGCCTTGGAACAACACTAAAGTGTTTTTGTAGGTATTCAAGCTCACTTTCATTCAAGATATAGCATTTTCAAGGGTTGATCATGGTCTTCTATGTTGAATCATGATGGATTCTAGGTTGGGGAGATACAACTATCCATCAAGCCAAGCCTAATGACTTGTTTCCTAAGTGATTCCATCCTCCATTATCACTCTACATTTAGCCTAAGGCACAAGAATTATTAAGGCTCACTTGGGTGATTAGAGGTCTCTCAAAGTGAGTCATTCATTTTCATATTTTCATCCATGCATCTCATTCTTGCACTTTAGAATGGGATTGCATTATGTTTTATATTTCCTACTGTTAGACATCCTTAAGGCTAGGGTTTATGTTCACATTTACATTCAATTTTTTAGTGTTTCTATCAAGGTTTAATTACCAAACTACGGGTTTCCTTGAGGAAAACCCTCCATAAGAAAATCAAGTCTATATTTTGTTTTGTAGTAATTTCTCAGATTCAGATCTGAAAATTAGTTTGGAAGGGAAGAGCTTAGAGATTGGAGTACAAATATGAAATTTAATTTTTTGAAAAAGTGGAATGGGATTGATTCACTTGAAGTGTCGAATGAGTCCCACTATAGCTGTTTTTCAGAACTATTTGCAAATTTAGATACCCTTTTCCCTGAAATTGGTTCTCGTGTGGAAATCCAGATATGGGACTAATTCGTCCATATTGGTGAATGAGTCCTAGTAGATTAAAAAGTTATATTTTCTAGCATTTAAGAGCTCCATTCAACCATCTCCTGATTTTTAGGTGCACACAGTCCTTTCTATAGCTTTCTATTTGGTTTCACTTTGTTTTCTAGATCATTTAGTGTTTCTTTACATTGAATTAGGGTTTTTCATTTAATCTTGCATCATGCTTTACATTGAATTTGTATTTCCAAGTTCTTACATGGTAGTGAACCACTCATTAGTTTACAATCAGTCCCTAGGACAACCCTATTGGAAGATATTTTTCTCCTTTGCATTGAGATCTCTAGGGTTATCCTTGAATGGAATAACTTGAAAGTGGATGTGCTCTATATGTTCTAAACCATACAATAACACTTAATACCCCATCTTAAAAGGTTCCATATACATATGAGTATACGTAGATAATATTATCTACATATATTCATACCTACATACATACATGTATATATGCTCCATCATATATACACACATATATTACAAATATATATTTATATTATTGAAATATACATTACATGCTATATATATGCTATTTAAAAATAGCTTTATCATTTTAATTTAATTTAACTTAATGGTCAAGGAGGAGTGTAAAGATGACCAAAGCATCATTTTCCCTAATGACTCACAAGCCCATTAACTTAGGTTCAAGACTTACCAATATGATGCTTAGACTAACTCAACAAGGTTCCACTAACCTATGCAAGTGAGTGTGTGTGTCTACTCAGATAAAAATACCAAATGTTCCAATACCAATCTCTTCTCCTTGGTGATACTCTCCCTCCCCCACTGGAGGGTTCAAACTTTCTTGCATCCAACTTAGAGTAACATGTTCATATTTAGTTGATAACATATATATCATATTCACAATATAACTTAAGCATCATTAAATCATTTAAAAATCAATTTCATCAAATTATACATTCATACATTTTTTTCAACCATCAAATATAATCAATACATAAGCATCGATTAAAACCATATTTAATCATAAAGGTAAAAGTATTGAGTAAATTAAAAATTGGTTGTAACAAGAAAATTGGTTTCATTAAATACAAATTTATTTGACATACTATCATTGCAGTGTGGGAAGATATGGAATGAGCTATCTGATCTCATCAACAAGACATTTTATCAAATTTTATTTTTCTCAAGCTTATGATCAAATTGAGTGTATTTTTATCCTTTTAATTCTTCAAGGATTGGGATTTAGTCCTTTTCATTTAATCATGTTTTATGTTATTCTTAGATGCTTCAACTTGTTTGATTATTAATGGTCCTCGATCTAGTCTTTCTAACATCTTTAAGTCTATTCACTAAGGGTTCCCTTTAGCTCCAACATTGTATGTGCTTTTTGTTGATTAAATTATATACCTTTTAACTTATTTACTTACTCACAATATATTTAAAGGTATTTATTTACCTAGTTTCTTAGATCAACTTGTTAATGAACATTTTAATTATGATTCCTCTTTGTAAATTGGATGACTAAAATAATGATAAATAGGGTCTCTAGTGCTTAGATATTTTCTTTAAGGTGTTAGTTTTATCTATTCAATGGAAAAAAACAATGTTATATACAATCCTTCTTACCTAAGGATCTTTGGATTAATTATTATGGGGGAAAGTAGATTGAGCATTGTGAAATATTTTTATTTTTGGTTATTCTATTTTATTTTTAAGATTATCCAACAAATTTGTGATAATTGATGCTTCTTTAATTGATGTGTTGGCTCATTGGCTTACAAAAACTTTATCTTTGGCTAGGAAGTTTCAAATTTGTTCTAAGATTCTTTTAGCTACTTGCATATATTATTATTCATGTTGGCACCTTCTAAATCCTAAAATTTGAAGTTAGATAAGCTTCTTAGAGATTTTATTTGGGCTTCACTAGAGAATCACTAGTGTTTTCATTTAGGTGGCTTGAAAGTATTGTTGTCTCCCCCATATTTAGGAGGGTTTGGCTTAATTTCTATTTAGTATCAAGGTCTTTCATTATGTAACAATTGGATCATTCATTCTCTTGAGAGTAATTAAGTTCAATTTTTTTTTTGCAATATTTTATTTATTATAGTCACCCTACTAGGAAACTTTCTTGGAAGGGAATTGGTTTTCACACCCTCCACATTAAATGAAAGAGGGCATTATTTAAAGAAACCTTGTGATGAAATTATTTGGTGAGCCTAGGAAGATATGAAACCTTGGATTCTCTAGATTTATATTTATTTTTGTAATGATTTTATCAATTATAAAAATATTTGGTGTTCTGTTATTATATAGTGTGAAAATTATCCTCTTGAAAAGACTCCTTAGGTCTAAACTTTGATAGTTTTTAAAAAGGGGGTTAAGACCCTACTTAATCTCTTTTCTAAGGTTATCAAGAAAATTCTATCCTAGAAAGAATCCAAGATATTATTTCATCTTTCTAAGTAGGATCATGAAATATTTGATGCAATAATTGAAGGCATCCTAAGTGACATTGTTTACAAAATTGGTGTTTAGTCTTACAAACCTTGGTGGAAGAACTAGAAGTGGTCTATTTATGCTAATTTTTAAAATTATAGGCCTTGTAAATACTATTTTCTCTCTCTTTGCATCTACCTATGGAGCCTACTTTGAATCAAAGATGACATGTATAGTCAATTGTATAAGTTTGGCACCTATATTTCATAATATTTGGTCAATTATACTTGAACAAAAGTAGTCACGATTTTATTTATGTATTTTTTCGAAGGCTACCTAATGATTCTACATTAATAAATTTGGTAATTTAAGATCCTCAATGTCCATTTTTTAGTCATTTCAAGCATCTGAAACATATTTTATAGTTTTGTTGTAGAGCTTAAGATGTTTGGACCTAGATAAGTGATTTATTCAACTCTTTTAGGCCTAATCCATTTTCTTGGAATATGGTGTTATTATGGGATTTTCCGTGTATTCCTTATATATAAAATTATATTTGGCATAATTTAAGGGTGGATATTATTTTTATCT
The DNA here is from genome assembly GCA_007258455.2 of Sequoia sempervirens. Lineage (NCBI taxonomy): Eukaryota > Viridiplantae > Streptophyta > Pinopsida > Cupressales > Cupressaceae > Sequoia > Sequoia sempervirens. Next base: position 4,021 of record VDFB02001037.1, on the reverse strand, counting down.
AGAAACATATAAATTCTAACTTGTTTTTCTAGTTGTATGGTTAATCATGATTTCTAAGTTTACACTAAATCTATAATTTATTTTAATGTGCTAATAAAGGTTCAACTATGAGAACAAAATATATATTTGAGGTCGATCACAATTTTTTTTTTAAATCACTAGGGTAATGCCCCTTGTTAGGGTTTAGGCAGATCAAAGTAATAAACATTAACAATTATATGCAGATTAAAAAACCTAGAAATACCTATGAATATTATCACAAAAGAGATTAACAAATAATTTTAATGTGGTTCACCCAATATGGGCTACATCCATAGAAAATCATCCATTCAAATATTTTATTATCTAATGCAAAATGAATTACAATGTTGCGGATACCATCTGTAACATACATCCAAGCCACTTATAATAAGCTTTTTGGAAGCTTCTAGAATTAGGGTTTTACAAAGAAATTTTTCATTTGTTAGTTGAAAAATTACTACCAACCCCTTGACATGTTAATGGGAAAAAAAAATTGGGGGTTGTGCCCTTGAACCCCTACTCGGGGCCTGGCCTGGCCTCGAACCTGATTGAGGATATGTAAAGAGTGTACAGTATTTGTATGATCAGTCGCCACATACCATCACCCCTTGTGTTGTTGTCATAGTTTCTCCAATTCACACATCCTCTCAAAGTTGATCTCTATCTCTAGGGAAACATTTTAAAGGATATATTTATTTAATGGCTCTAGGAAAATTCACTTCCAACAATTCATCAAGGGAAAAATCACCATCAACAATTCACTGCACAGGAAAATTCATCGCCACTAGCAATTCACTGCCAAAAAATCATGCAATTAATTTTTCACATGGTGAATTGTCATGGCAGTGAATTTTCCTGTAGTGAATTGTTGGTGGTGAATTCTCCATAAGTGAATTGCTGGCAATGAATTTTCCATATGCCTTATTTAACCCATGGAAATCAAGATACACACTCTTAGGATTCCCCTCTTCTTGTAAGAAGATTTTGTAGTACCCCTCCGTTTATGCTTATGCTTTCTACTGTTACATTTTCACACTGTTAGACTATGACACTTTGTTTGGATATTTGATCGCTGGTTTTGAGTGATAGTGGATTTATTCTGTGACATGATGATACAATGTTTGGTGATTACTGATTTTAGACATGTTTTGAGATAGTGTAGATGTTTATTTTCAGTTGATTATTGTTGTTATGTATATGTTTATGATGGACTAACAATTATTTATTTTGTCAGTTTGATGTGACGTGTATTGGTGTGGAGAATGGAATCGCATCACTTTCTTGTGAGTGCCCTATGATATCCATGATTTTGTCCACACGGTGTGCCTGTACAACAGTTTATATATATATATATGCATGTTATTTGCTTGGTTTTAGGAATGACAGGTCATGACACCAACTCCACCTGGGTACTTAGGTCTGAGCGTGTCAAGACTCAACCGATACATTGATTGGGAGATAGTAGTTTGGTTTACCCTAGTTTAGTCTATAACCTGGTCACTGTACATTGTCAGTTTCAGTTTGTGTCATGGTTGTCTTGTTATTTTCTGTTGGATAAATTTTTTGAAAGGTAAATTTGGTTAATTTTAATGTTAGTTTATTGTGTTTTAAATTATTGTTATTTAAATTATTTTTTAAATGTTGAAGAAATTAGTTGCATGATTAATTAATTAATTAATTAGCTTATTTGGTTAAATGGTTTAATCTTAAAAGATTAAACTTATTTAATTAAATTAATTAATTAATTAAATTAAATTATTTAACTGTGTGAATAGTTTTATTTGAAATTAAATTAATTTATGGAAATGGCATTTGAATTTGTAAATTAAATTTGTATTTGAAAATTAGAAAATTTAATAAAAACAAATGCATGTGATTTGAATATTGGTTGTAAATTTAAATTAAATAAATTAATTGCATGCAATTGAAATTGGCAAGATTGCTGAGAAGTGGTGGAGACGATATTTTGCAACCACTTCTCAACATGTGTGCTAGTGCATTAATTGATGTTGGTTGAGGAAATTTATTTACGGAGGTAGAATTAGATCTGGGAAATCAAAGAGGATATGCTATCATTCATGGAAAAAAATAAAAATTGGTGCTCTGCAAAAATCTTCTATTTATGCTTTTTGGAATTTTGTTGCAAAATTGTGGAATATTTCTGGTTTCAATTTGGGTTTTATTCTTGGGAAAAGTTTTGGAAGGCTACAGGCAACAACAGAGGAAATCTTCTCCAGTTTGTTTTCAAAAGCTTTGGGAAATCAGGTATTCATCTTGTGGTTTTAATTTGGTGTTATTGAAAAGAATATCTATGAAAGAAAATTTCAATTAATTGGAAATCCCTGTACTTTTCGGGAAATTTGTTTATTGTATTCTTCTTTTGTGAGGAATTGTTGTTTTTAGAAAATCTCTGTAGCTTGATCTTTGTAAAAGGAAATTGAAACCTCTGGGGTAATTTAGGATTTGAATGAAAAATGTTGTGCGTATTTCCCCAATTTCCCCTACAGAAACTATGTTGAAATTATTTTATTCCCCCAGTATCAAACCATGTGGATTTGTATAAATATATATATATATATATTACTATATATACATATATATATCTATACATATATATATATATATATATATATATATATATATATATATATATATATATATATATATATTTATATATATAACTATATATACATATATATATCTATACATATATATATATATATATCATCATATATATATATTTATAAATTGGATTGTGAAAGAAACCTTTGAATTTATTGAAATCGCCGTACAGGCGAAGTCGTAGGTTTCATATTCTTAAAAAGAAAGTTATTGAATATCAAAAAAATTGTGTATTAATACACACAAATTCTAAATGTTTATTTTTATTGTTAAAAAAAAATTTAATGTATGTAGAAGGGGCCACGGGGCTACCCCCACAGCCGCCCCCATATGGGGTGACGGCTGTGGAGGCAGCCGGCGCTGCCCTCATAGGCAGCGGCAGTTGCCACACAGCCGCCTCCCTATATGGGGAGGGCTGCACATATACTCACAGCCATGGGCTGTGTACTTTGTGTACACAGCCGTGGCATGTATAAAATGTAGGCGATTGTGTTAAACACAGAATTTCGGTTACACTGTATATTGACTTTCAAAATTCAATTTAGGGTTTTTGTATTTTATTTAATAAATTATATATATTTGGATATATATTATATATATATATGTATATATACTATATATATATAATATGTACAAATGTATGTATATATGTATATGTGTATATATATTTATATATATATACATATATATATACATTATGTATACATTTTACTATTGAGAATATTTGATTAAAGTATTAATGTGGAAAAGTATATTTTGGGCAAATGAGAAATAAAATTTACTGTTATTTACATAGTTATGCATATTATGAATTCAATGTGTATATTTATTTAAGGTGTAGAGAACTGTTGTTAAGTAAAGTAAATATTAGAAATAAATGCTTTCTTTCTCTTAATTGTTTGACTGGATTTAATATATCCCAATGATAGACTTTTATTCGTTTTAGTTGTCTTATATTTTATTGGGAAAAAGGGGGGAAAGATTTATCTTTATGTGATTTTAAGTCTTCCAGTTGTAGTCTCTTTAAGGGAGTAAATTTGAATATGGTTTTATGTGTGTGAACAAGTTAGGGTAGTGCACCTGATTTTGTGAATGTATTGAGATGATCATTGTGGTATATTTGGTATTATAAGTTGAAATTGTGTACTTTGTCTACCCTAGATAGTGAACTTAGATACCTTTGTTATGTTTAGGGGAGTGGCTTTTTGTAAGGGCCGACACACAAAGTGGTGTCAGAGTAACTTGCAAAGAGTTAGTAAGTCAGTGATAACTAAATGACGCAATAGTTAGATTACAACTCTTAACAAGATGCTTATGCCTCTCTTATTGACTCTTGAGCTACTTCAGTCTTGAGTATAAGATGAGAAGGGCTGGAATG
>VDFB02001036.1:0-15174 GCA_007258455.2 Sequoia sempervirens | reverse complement strand
ATTGCAAAGTTGTAAAAAGTTGTAAAAGTTGTTATGGGAAGTTGTCAACGCTCACGAAAGCTCAAATCTAGAGCAACATATCCAACCTATTTGCATGAAACCAGTGGGAAATTTTTTATTTAATCTATACTCAGATGCACAAAAAAAATTATTTCAAAATTTTGCTTCTGGGACACTTTGTAGAAAAATAGGACATTTTACAATAGTCTAGGCGTATGAGTCCTAGTACACCCTTTTTTGCTAGGTTTTAGAAGACTTTGATCAATCACCTAGAGATTGAAAATCTTTCCTAGAAACCCTATACTAGGACTAAATCCCCTAGTCTAGCGTGTGAGTCCTAGTGCACATCAAAAGTCATAATTTCAGAGTTGTAAACCTGGTTTTGGACATCTCCAATCTTCCAAGTGCCTCTTTGTTATTCTCAATCTCTCATTATGATTTTAAGATTCATTTTATAGGTCATATAGTTATATTTTCATATCTTTCTTTCTAAGAATTTTCTTACTGGTGAACCCTCTTTTAATCACACCTAAGGAAACCATCCTAACCCTAGCCCATTCCACAATCAATTCAATTGGTTGAGGGATCTTGGTTTCCTTTAATGAACTAGAGTGAAATAGGAGGTCCTATACCCCTTGTGTGCTTCATCTCCTAAAAGGTGGAGCACCCTATTTCATTGTGTTTAGTAACTTCTTTTATGTTTTTGGGGGAAGAGTAATCAAGCGGGATTTTAGAAGCCTCAACAAAATATGCTCTTACTCGGTAGAAAAAATTTATTTCTCTTGTGAAGAAATTGTTTCTAAGTGCTTAACCCAAGATTTCATACATACAGTAGATGATAAAGAATTAGATGAAGATGAGGATGAAGGTTGGAAACCTATACCCTATTTATAAAATTACGATATAGACTTCACTTGATCCTTACATTTGTTCCATATTTGCATTATGTTTATGTTTAGAAAGAATTTTGTATCCAATCCCATAAAATTCTTCCAACTCAGATGAAGGAATTGTATCTACATGCTCCTGAAAAGAATCAGCTTTTTTTCGAGCATGTAAATCATTTTTAAGTTTTTTAAAGTTAGGCATCTTCCACTCATTGGGTACAGAATTTAAAGAGACCCCATCACTATCATGGGTTGATGTTTTTGGATTTTTTGATGTAGAACTAGATACAACACAAGACTCTTCAAGTTTAGACTATGAGATTTCGTACTCTCCCATAAAGGAGGGTCTAAAATCTAATGAACCCCAATCATCATCTAATAGTTTTTTTATAGATAACATACAATTAGGATTATCATCAATTTTTATAGGTTCTTTGGACTTTGATGGTGATATTTTAGACTCCCATTTGAAACAAGGTGTAAAATATAATGGTCCCCAATCATCATCAAAAGATTTCATCATGGGTAAAGCACATTCTTCTTTGTGTTCGACATGTATGGGTTCTACTTTTGAATTTTGAATCAAAGTATTAAGAGAGTTGAAGTATTGTGTTCGGCTTCACCTTGTAAATTATAACTCTTTTTATCTGCTTTAACCATGTATATCTTTTTATTATATTCATACTTCATCTCATGGTGAAGAGTAGACGAGACTCCCCTCATGGCATGAATCCATGGTCTACCTAAGAGAAGATTAGATGAAAGAGGTTTTGGCATGATATGGAAAAGAGTAGGAAAAACCATAGGCCCTACTTTGATGGGTAGTGTGATCATTCCTAATGTTTGCTTACTAATATTGTCAAAGCCATGAATATTAACATCATTAGGTTCTATAAGATTCTTGTCCACACCAATTCAATATAGAAGGTCAATGCTACAAACATTAAGACGTGATCCATTATCTATGAGAGTATGCATAACCCAAATTTTGTTAATGACCACTATTATTATTAAGGATTCATGTTTATTTGGATCTCAAACGAGGGTAATTCATGTTGAGGGAATGTAATATACAAATTTTTCACTTGCATACAATCAAACAAGGCTGCTACATCATTTGGTTTAACAAAAGTTGAGACATCAGTCTACTGCAAAGCCTCTTCGAGCATCCCATGGTATGTAGGTGATGTTTGAATTAAATCCCAAAGGGATATTTTTGCTAGAATATTAAAAAACTACTCAACAAGATCATATTCTTTACCACTACGCTAAGGAATATTAGGTGTGGGTGGCAAGTATGGTTGAGGTAATGAAATGGATGTCAATATTTGTGTTGGTTGCTTATTAATTCTAGTGTTATATGTGTGAGAAACTACGTGATAACTTGATTGTCATGACACCTGATTACTAGTGAGTTTTTTTGCAAGGTTTAGGACATGGCCATGAGGTTCAGGAGGTCCTATAATTTTTTGGTATTGATGTCAACACAATGTTGATGGTGTTGTCATTGATGTCTTACTTTAGTATAGCTGTGTAAGTTGTGTTTGGAGAGATAGTTGGATGTGCTATAATTGATGAAAAGTGTTGTAGATGTTGCAGAAAAGTTGTAGAGATGTTAGTAGTGTTTATGATGTAGTTGGTTCACTTAGTTTCCAAGTTCTTTTGAGAGAATTTGAATAAAAGAGTGTTTAGTGTAACAGAGTGGTGTTCAATTTTTTTCTCCACATTTCTCCATGGTTTAAGGTATGCCTATGTGGTTTGGATATGATGAATAGAGGTGTTTAGAGCTTCTATATCCAGAGTTTTAGGTTTTGGATCATTTTGCAATGAAATTTGTGTTTGATAGTATGTATGTTTGGTGAAATAGTGTGTCTGGGAGAAATGAGATTGCTTTGCATTTCTCCATGTAGTGGAGAAAAAATTAACCCTTTTTCACACTTAATTTGGGAATAATTAATAATAAAATTTACCTAATAATGCCTTGATTTAGGGTTGTAATGTGTTGTACACATTCACACTAATTCTAGGAACCTTTTAACTAAAATTTACTTAATGTGTATCTCATTTAAGGTGTTGTAAAGTGTTGTATTACACTTTCACACTTATCTAGGGTTTCATTAATTAATTATAGTTAATTAGAGCTTAATTGGCCCTTTAATTCAAATTCAAACCCTCTTAATTACACTTTCTGAAGGATCTATCCTGACACCCAATAATAATATTGCATGACATTTAATTTGGAAAATTTGAGGTCCTAGAAAATGGTGCTAGGACCCACATTCGCCTTTAGTGGCAAATGGGTCCTATCCACATAGGACACCCCTTTCTTGGTATTTTTGGCATGGTTTTTTTATGTTATTTCATCCCCCCAAAGCATGGTCCTAGAAATTTGTGCTAGGACCCATTTGCCTTTAGTGGTGAATGGGTCCTCCTCACATAGGACACCCCTTTTTGAATTTAATTGTGGTAGGATCATAATGGTTTTCAATCCTAGATCTAATGTCAGCTTGAATTATTTGAATTTTGGAGTTAATTCTTAGATTTAGTATAAATATGAGGTTAATTCACATAGTTTCATCTAAGACTTTCAAGAGAGCATCCTAATATTTCACAAGAGCATTATAGAGCATTTTCAAGAGCATTTCAAGGGAATTTAAAGGTAGGTTATGAAGATCTTATTGTAGCAATTCAAGGTCATTTCATCATGTCAAAGGCATAGTGCATTCAAGCATGTTGTTGAGCTAAGATTGTTGATGTAACATTGAAGGTCTATTGCAAGCATTGTTTCACATCTAATTTGAGATCAAGATCTACATTCTTCATGGTCACTTCATGTTAGTTTACATATTTACATTTCAAGGCAACTTCCAAGGTATTGATCATCATTTCATATTTCGTGTTTCGTGTCCTTCATGATTTCATCATTTGGTTTAATTACCTAAAAGGGGTTTGATAAAGGCAAACCCCTATTCACTAACAATCAACAAGTTTTTCCCCTCTTGAATGTGTGTTTGTAGATTTATGAGTTGAAGATCAAGTAGAGAACAATATTGGAGAAAATTTTTCAAAGTTTTCAAGTTACAAAATTTTCATTCACATTGCAAGAAAACGGAAACAAGGCTATAGAATTTGTTTCAGGCTTTCAGGAGTTGATCACCAAGGATCTGAGAGTGCAGAAATCAAGGAACAAAACCCAAATCTTAGTTTTGGAAATGCTAATAGGGACCCATTCACCACTAAAGGCGAATGAGTCCTTTGTGACCTAAAAATAGGCTTCTTGCAGCAAGGTACAGGGTGCTGGCAAGAAGTTGAGTCCACTTTTTGGCCAAAAAGTGGAAGTGTTTTCCTTGATTTTCAGCATTTGACACATTTGACCTTAAAATTTGAAGCACTTAGAGATGGAATCTTCAAAAAAGTCACTGATCATAAAATGTAGTACTCGGAGTCTAGTTTCCAAATATATAATTTATTTCAATACCCAAATTGTACAAATTGAGTTTCAATAGGCATTTCTAAAAACCACTATTTAAAAGTCACTTTTTTTATACCATACCATGCACGTGTACAACATCCATATTTTGACCTAAATTATCATATTTTTCTAAATCCTTTTGGGAAAATATTTGTGACTCACTGAAGCTTGTTCTCAATATTATTTTGTAATTTTTTTATTGATTTTTTTTTGTTAATTTTTTATTAGGCATATTTGTCATTTTGAAAAATCGTCATGTACGACACGCATAAGATGACCTTAACTTATCATTTTTTGAATTTTTTAAATTGAAAATTGTCTGAAGTTTGTTCTCGTGCAATCCATTCGTCAAAATGTTATGTTGATCAAAAGTTATTAAAATATTAAAAAACCCTAATATTTAAAGTTTATGGACCTATTTCATCCAAAATTAATTGAAAAAAAACAAAAAATAATCCAATTGTAAAAAAAAATACATATTTGGAATCTGCATTCTCTCATCTAAAATGGGTTTTAATTTCGTCAAAATTCTGCAAAAAAAAGTCGTCAGCCATATGTCCAAACTCGATATTTTTCTCTGACATTGTTAGGACCTTCAACTTGCAAGTCAAACCAAGTTGAAGGCCTAGGTTTGGATTCCAAATGCTTTTCCCAAACCAAAATACAAAGCAAAAGCCCGACCACAAAGCAAATTCAAATTCATTTTTTTTAGAAATAGGATCCCGTTTTATAATCGGGAACTCGTTTCCCAATATTAAATAGTGTGATTGTTGACACGGAAACGGGATCCCATTAATTAATAAACAAGATCTTGTTTATTTTTTAACCATTTTATTTAAATTTACTGTCAAAAATTACTGTGAAGTGTGCAACTTCACATGTACAGCCGAGAGTAGTAAAATTGGGCTATTTTTCATCAACTATTATTTTTACAAGTGGTGAATTTGGATTTTTGATTAATTTTTTCAAAGGAGGCATCGTGTAAACCATTTTTGAAGTGGAATTTTGTTAGTTTTGTACTTGTTTTGAGGAACAAAAGGTCTTCAACTTGCAATATGGATTGATTTTTTCAAAGGAGGCATGAAGAAAACAGTTTTTAAAGTGGAATTGTGTTAGTTTTCTACTAGTTTTTTTTTGACTGCAGGAATCGGGTAGCACGACCCCCTATAAACTGCAGCTGCGCCTGGTAAACTTTTTAACGTGACCGGCGGCGCTGGCGCGACACGCCCTCCGGTACCATGGGGACGGGGGAGACTAGAACTCGTGACCAGCAGAGCCGCAACGGAATTACTTAGCCAACCGAGTTAGGGCCCCCGCCCCAGTTTTCTACTTGTTTTGAGGAACATGAGAGGAAGAATTTTGTCCTTACAGGTCTTCAACTTGCAATTTGGATTGAATTTTTTGAATAATTTCACTATTGACATTCATTTGTGTTTGAGAATTTTATAATCATGGGAGATAAAGCTCGTAATCAGAGGAGGAAGACATTGACTCCTGAAGAAATTGAAGCAAAAAAAGAGGAGAGACAAAGACAAAGACAAAGACAAAGAAGAATGAGAATTAAATCAATGAATGATGGGGGATCATCCAATTCCCCAACTATTGAAGATGAAAAAATTGAGGAGACCATGGTTGTAGATGAAGCTAATTTGCAAGAAGTCAATTTGGAGAAGAATATGATTATACAAGCAAGTCCTACTATGTCTTCAAATCCCTCTTTCAATGTTATGGAGAATGTTTCAATATGCACAAATCTAGGTACATCTTCAAATCCACATGTTAGTGAAATGGAAAATTTGTATGTAGAAGTTTTACAAGATGTTTGGACTTAACGATGTTGACATTGATAATATTCAGAGAGATGAAACTTTTATAGAATTTGTTGAAAATGAAAATGAGAATGATCCTTTTGTTGAAAATGGAAACAAAAACCGTTTTGTTGATGTAAATGAAAATGAAAACCATTTGTTGATGAAAATGTAAATTGTTTTGAAGTTGAAAATGATAATGATAATGAAGATGAAGATGAAAATCTAGAATGTGATGTTGAATTTAATGAAAACACTTTTTTTAAAATTGAAAGTGGTGTTTTCGATAATCTTCCTGGTCAAATTTCTTGGAGGCAAATAAGAACACATGTGAATAAAATATACAACAAATTCTTTTATCGTAACAAATTTGTAATTCAATGTTAACTAATGATGCAATTGATGAGAATGCAAAAAATGAGGAAAATAATGAAAAGGTTAGGATTTTTTGTTAAACCAAAAAGAAAAGATCAATCATTAAAACATTTTATGTCTATTGTTGCTAGTGCCATTCAATCTATTGGGAAAAATAGTCGATCATCTAAAGATAAAAATGTAACAAGAAGAGCTATAACAACTCCTATTAAAATAAAGTAACTTTGAATAAAAGAATGGTAAGCAATATTAGTGAAGTTTTAAAAATACATCCTAAAACATTGTGAAGAGCGGAAAAAAGAAGAGAAAGTATAGAAAATGATGCTATCAACCAATGTTGGAGTTTTAGTAGTCGACTCCTGAGTTCTGATATGAAATTGAATGTTGAAATTAAACCTTTGATCGAAAAATATTGGCATGATAATACTAGGGTTTCATCTAATGCTAGAGATGTTTTAAAATTAAGGGTGGGGTCCAAAGTTCGTGATCCTCACCCAAAACACCTATTAGATACAACACAAACTGAATTTTATAGAAAATTTTGTAGTGATTCAATGTTACCTGGTAATATTAAAATAAGTCAAAGGTATTTTGAAAAATGTAAACCCTGGTATGTAAAAATTAATAAGCAACGAATATCTTGTTGTTGTAAAATGCATGTTCAATTTCGTTATTTTTATGTTGTATTTTCGATATATATGTTGTACCTTGCATACTAAAATGATTATACAGGAGTGTGGTATTGATATGGCACCTGAAGCAATAAGAGAGTTTATTTCAGGTTTGTTTTGTGAAAGATCTAATGATAAATTGTTTTATTTAAGTTCTTGTAGTTTTGGACAATGCATTAACTATGGAAATCTTTCATTTTTAAGAATTTGTATGCATGAAAGTGTTGATAATGATTTTGGACAACAATTAGTAGATGTTAAAAGATTTAAGAATGTTCAATTTATTCTTTAAAAGATGGAAAAATAGGAAAGCGTTGTGATTTAGTTACAAAAAAAGTTAGTGTGCATGCATTCATGAGTGAATTTAAGAATAAAATTGTACCAAAATATTGCATGCACTATGAACATGCTTGATGGATTGATGGCCAATTTTGTGCATGTAGAAACACATTTCCAATTGGTACTATACTTTCAGTGGTTGATTTTGTGGAGAATTATACTCTCACTCCGCAAGAGGAAATTCAATCATGGTATTATAATTTAGTGCAAGTAGCTATGTTTTTCCATATTGTTTATAGACATGCAAATGATAGCACTGAGGATGATAGAAAATTTTTTAGGGAGTGTCATTTTTATTTGAGTGACAATCAGTTACACTCGTCAAAGTTTGTTCAATATTGTTTCAGTATATTTTTTAGAAATTTAAGAGAGAGGAATCTAGATGAAAGAACACCTCATATGGTCAGATAATGTATAGGGCAGTTCAAGAGTGCTTGAATGTTCTATTGTTTAAGTAGGGTTCACAAGAAACTTAATGTCTAGCATATATGGAGTTGTTTTAAAGGTGGGCATGGTAAAGGAGAACATGATGGAGTTGGTGCGTGTGTCAAAAGAATTCTTGCTAGAGAACAATTAAAATTCAAGGATTCAGTAAAATTGAAAGATGCACGTGGGATTGTGGATAGGTGTAATACAAGATTATCTGCACCTAGTTCGAGTGAGTACTCTACAATTCATCGATTATTTTGGTTGGTTGAAGAAGACAACATTGTACCTAGAGTTGATTGTGAGACAAACAGTTGATCTACTAAATGGAACTCATTTAGGAGTGTGACAGCAAGCACATGGACTATTTGGACAAGGGAGCTTGCATTTTTTTTCCAGTTTTGTATCTCAAGAGATTGGGAAGCATGTGAAAATATAGAATGGGTTGAACAATGGGAGCAAAGATTGTTGACACCTACACAAGCACATGATCAATATGAAAGAACTATTAAAGAAAATGATCAAGTGTTTGCATCTGAATATTATGACTATGTTTCAGACCTTGTTCAAGAAGGTAATTTTAATTCAATTTATTTCATTGTATTTCACTTTATTAAGTTATTTTGTAATACTAAATTATTTATATATGGATATGTGCAAGTTATTAAATCAAATTTTGTTTGTAGGACATGTGTATGTTGTTGTTGCACGTGAGGGGATGAAGAGAAAATAGAATATTGGTTGGATCATTGTGTGGAAACTAAACATAAGTTAATAGCACCTTGAGAAGATGGTGATGGCTTTGATTATCCAATAGGTACGGTGATCCCTTTAAGACATCCCCTTAAGCAATTTTATAGAACAAGTCTTTGATCCCTTTAAGAAAATTTTGAGAACTTATTTGATGATGGTTTTCATGTTTTCCAATAGGATTGGTGGTGGTTGTTGGCACTTGGCTACAAAAATACCTAACAAGGAAGAATGATCTACCTGCATTCAAAGACTATGAAACGCATAAAAAGATTATACATTATTCACATTTGGTGGTGGCAACAAATATAAAACTAGAGCAGTATCGTCGAAGACTTCAAAAAAAGTGCTATGGTCATTTTCAATGGAAGAGCATGAGGCAATCATAGATGCATTACAAAAAAGAGAGGATGCAGATGGTACAGTGGAATAAGTAAATATAGGTAAATATAGTTTTAGTTTTATTTTGTCCTTTTAAATACATTAAATACATGTTTCAATATTGGTCAAGTGTGTTATTAGTTGAAATTAATTTAAATTGTCCTTTTATAGATCCTTAAGGCATAATCACAAAAAGGATCTAGTCCATGCAGATTTAACCTAGACATCATGGAATACTTGGTAAAAATAGGTAATTATTAGTTAAATTATATTTAAACACATGTTTTGATTACATATTGATATTGCTTGTACATTAATAGTTAAAATTGATTTATTTTACTTTTTTGTATCCTTAAGCCATCATTGCATTGATCTCATACTTTGAAACAAAAAGGAGAGGATGCCTGGATTCAACCTACACACATATGTGGAATACTTTCAAATGCAGGTACTTGAGTTGTGTAACATTGATAGTTTTACATAAATTAAAATATGTATGTTTTGATGATTTCATTGATATTGCTTGTACCTTTTTGATATCAGGTGGTGTGAATACCTACTACATTCTAGGCATGAGTTTGAGATGTTCTTGAGATGTCATATCCAAATTTTGCAAACATTGTTTTGAGATGACATATATGTACATACATACTTATAGAATTAAACATTTTTGTACAAATTACAAATACATGTACATACACAATTATGTACTCTGTGTACTTCTATGTATCAAAATCAATATTCTAGATATTTTGTTTGTTAAATGTGCATGTTTTCCTACTTTGAAACTTTATATTTGATTGTATAATCACTAAATTCATGCATACATCATTGTTAACCCCCTAAACCCTAAACCCTAAACCCCTACAGACATCCCCTTAAGACATTGTATTATGACCCCTTAAGACATCCCCTTAAGACCCCTTAAGACATCCCTTTAATACATTGTATTACGACCCCTTAAGACATTGTATTAGGACCCCTTAAGACATCCCCTTAAGACGTCACATTAGGACCCCTTAAAACATCCCCTTAAGATAGTTTATTAGGATCCGTTAAGACATCATATTAGGACCCCTTAAGACATCCCCTTAAGACATCGTATTAGGACCCCTTAAGACATCACCTTAAGATAGTTTATTAGGACCCCTTAAGGCATCCCCTTAAGAAAACCTATAATTAGTGTTGGATGCTATTGTTTTTTTTGATAGCTTATAAATTAGTATTGGATGCCATTATTTTTTTTGACAACTTATAAATATTGTTGGATGTCATTATTTGTTTTGACAACTTATAAATAATGTTGGATGCCATTATTTGTTTTGACAGCTTATAAATTAGTATTGGATGCCATTATTTGTTTTGACAGCTTATAAATATTGTTGGATGCCATTATTTGTTTTGACAGCTTATAAATTAGTGTTGGATGCTATTATTTATAGAATTTCTTAATGATTTTGTTCTCTAATCATGTATGGTATTGTTTATTTCTTAAATTTTTATCCTTTGTGGTATAGAAACAAATTGCTTTTGTTTGTAATTATGATTTATTGACTAATTATTGTTTGTAAATTATGATTTATTTACTAATTATTTAATTTCACATTAATTTCCTATATTAATGTCTTGAGGAGTTATATTCCTCCATCCACCACCATGTCCATTCCACTCCTCCATACCACTCCTCTTCCTTCCCTCTCCATCCACCACCATTCCATATTTCCTGTCCCTTCCTTTCCTCCTTCCTTCTCCATATTTCCATTCCTTATCTCTCTCTCTTTCTTTCTTCCCTTTCTATACTGTCCGTCTCCATTTCTTTCATAATTCTGTTTCATTCATTCCTTCCCTGTCCACTCCTCCTGTAAGTCCTAAATACTCCATCCATCCACTCATGTCTTTCTCCCTGTCCATTCCTCCACTATTATACCACTATTTCTCCACTAAGATATATCTCATACTACTTTCCATATGTCCACTCTCTATTCCATTCCATCCATTCCATTCCATTCTCCTTCCTTCCTTTGTCCATATCTCTCTCTTCTTTTCAAATCTGTCCATATATTAAAGTTATTATATACTCTCTCTCTTTCTCTCTCCTCTCTCCTATATATATATATACTCTCTCTCTCTGTATATATACCTCTCTCTATATACTCTCTCTCTCTTTCCTCTCTCACTGCTCTTTCTCTCTCTCTCTCTCCATATATATATATATATATATGTATATATATATATATATGTATATATATATGTATATGTATATATATATATGTATGTATATATGTATATGTATATGTATATATGTATATATATATGTATATATATATATGTATATATATATATAATAATATATATATATATATATATATATATATATATATGTATATATATATATATATATGTATGTATATATATATGTATGTATATATATATGTATATATGTATATATGTATATATGTATATATATATATATATGTATATATATATATGTAAATTTACACATTTTGTTTAGAAAATATTTTAAACAACCTAAAAATCAGAGGCCTCACGAGTAGCTGCAACATCTAATGTTTTCCCGATGCCCATTCTCATTGTGGTATCAACCTAGACATACATGTAGACATTTAATGCTTATAATATTTACAATTCTACATGCACATTTCATATCTAGTCAATTCAAAATTCATAATTGTAACTACACTAATGTAATTTAAACAATTTACAATATAAATGTACCTGCCCCTGATCTACGGCGGCTGATAGTGGAGGAGTGTTGGACAACCCCTCAAGTGGAATCAACGTGGAAGCCGATTGACTCACCTAAATCGACATAAATGTTTCAATCATATATGTGATTCAATTATAAATTTAAAACTCAAGTTAAAAATAATTTCATATATAATTTTAAAAATTGAAATCAAAATACCTCATAAGGGTTACCGAGTAGGACTGGTGTCGATGTATGTACTTGTGGAACGAATGATTGCCCCATCGTTAGTGTCATCTGTACACCAAATAGTTTGATTGTTAAAATGTATTGAAAACTTTTCTTTGATATATACATTCATCAAAATTCTTATAAAATAAACATGTAGATGCATATTTATACCTGTGTCGTAGTGTCCTTTGCGTGATGGTATGTTGTAAGAAACTCTACAAATGAACTGATGCAACCAAATGAACCACCAGAATCTCCATGTCCACCTAAACTAGGTGTGCCCTGATCAAGTCCATAGCATACTTGATGGAAACTAGTACATACATGTGGGACGGGCCTTGACACTCCTGGAGTGGTACTCGAACCAGCTACATAAAACACTCCTCCAAAAGCATCATCTCTATGCTCCCCACTTGCTATCATAGAAGCATGTTGATCAAGGTCTCATGCTAGTGTACTAAGAGAACCTAATGTCGAGACCACAACTCGATGATGCACAGGAGTGGGAATGGTAGGACCAGGAGCAACAAAAAGGAGTTGCACATGCACGGGGCGTTGGGGATCAACCCTTGCCCCTAACCTTTGTTGTGGCATGCTGCCACCAACACCCTGAAATGATTTAAAATCAAAATAATTAGGATTTTTCCCCAAAAAAAACTCTACATACAATTTCCTCAAAAAATACAATGGGCACTCCCAATTAGTGTGTGGGGGACTATCAAAAACCATATACCATCGATCCCAAAAATGTACACTCATCTGTGGATGTATGCACCACCTCATGGATATTCTATATTTTTTGGGAGGAATGGGTTGTCGAGTAACGAGGTCAAGAAAGTAGGGGGCTAGGTGGGCTTTCATTATTTTAAGGTCCAAAATTTGTTTGTAAGAGAGACTGTCAACATAAAATTTTCTCATCTGATCTTTGTCTTGTCAATGCCTATCTAGATCAGAATCAATGGTCTTGATGGCATCCACAACATTTTGCATCGCAAATGCAAAACGTCTCACATGGGGTGGAATCAATGCTTGACTCTGCATAGCATTGATTTGATTTTGGATGGATGCAACCTGATCGTTTATGTGTGCTCACAAGCAAGCCTCATCAGATGCAATAGGTGTTGGAGGTGGCATATTAGGTGGAGGGGGGAGGTGGTGGGGGAGGTGGAGGGGGAGGTGGAGAGGAAGGTGGCTAAGGTGGTGGGTTGATGTCATCAATGTTAAAATCATCCATGATATGAGATATAAGTGTGCACCTACATTAAATTATACAAAATTAACATAAAAACTTTAAAAATGATAATTTAAATAGTTAAATTTGAAACATACATGCAAATTTGTTTAAATAGGATGTGCATACACATATTAAGATCATATAAAATTGAAACACGCATATACATTGATTGAACTTGAGCATGTGCATACAAAATTCAAAATTTAACATGTACATACATTTAAAATAAAAAAATACAATGCATAATTTGCATGCGTACATTATTAAACTAAACTATGTACATACATACAAATTACAAAATTTAATAACTATATGCAATTTTAATACATGTGTACATACTAAAAACAATAAACTTGAAACATTCACAAAAAAGCTCATTTTATGTCTAACATATATATATATTACAATTTTCCAACATGAGAAATCATTCAATCTAGTAGACAGTCATTAAATATATACTATTATAAATTCATCATTATAAGTTCATAAATTCCACCAAATTCATAAATTCATGTCAATAAAAATATCCATCTAGAACCGAAATCATAAATTCACATCACTAAAAATATCCATGTAGAACCAAAATCATAAATTCACATCACTAAAAATATCCATCCAACCAATTTTATAAATTCATCACACAAAATATTCATCGTTCACCAAATTCATAAATTCATAACTATTTAAGATGATTGTCTTAATTTAGAAACTATTGTGGCTCTCTACTGCATCTCTTCATTTCTTTGCATTTTACTTTTGAGAATAGGAAGTTCTCCTCTCCTCTATCCATTTTCGATGCCCATCTAAGATCCCATCCATAGCCCTGATAGCATCAACAATGGTTTGTTTCCTAGATGCAATCATCCTCACAGGTGGTGTGAGACATTCTTCATTTTGAATAATGTTGATTTGATCTTGCATGGTTCTAACATTGGAATTGATTTGTGCTTGCAAACGAGCACCATCGATTTCAGGTGGTGGAGGTGAGGGGTTATGAGGTGGAGGGTTGGAGTGGAGGTGAAGGGGTGGTGAGGATGGATGGGTGCAGGAGGGGTGGATTGCGATTATTGGCTGAGTCGATCCATGGATCTCTAAGATATGATGAAACTGCATTAGATTTGTAATTTAAAAAATGTAAGATACATGTTTAGGAATAATTCCTAAAACCATTCAATATAAAATGGCCTAATTGAATACAAATGATAAAATATGTGCTTCCCCATTTTATGTCTAAGGCATGTTACTTGGAATGAAAATACAGCTAACTATTAATATAGGACAATTTATGAATGCTATAGGGTTTATGGTTTAGAGTTTAGGATTTAGGTTTTAGGGTAATAGGATGACTTACGGGGATCTATGTAGTAAGTTCCTAGTACAAAATGACATGGATTTTAAGTGAATAAAATTTGGTGAAGATTCCCAAGGAAACCAAATTTCATTAAGGTCTGAGGCAACTTCACCAAATTATATTCACTTGAGCCATGTCATTTTGTCCTAAGAACTTAGTAGACATAGATCCCCTTAAACTATCTTATCACCCTAAAACATAAATTGATCAACCTAGATCATGATTTATCTCATTTATATTATAATCTTGCATGATCTTATTATTGTTAAATTTGGTCGCCTTGGGAAATTTCACCAAATTTTGAGAGCTTATTTGATCCCCATAAGAAATGTCATATTAGGACACCTTAAGAAATTGATTTACGATTTAGGGTGATAGGATGACTTAAGGGGATCTATTTCTAGTGAAGTCCTAGGAAAA
This sequence comes from Sequoia sempervirens, assembly GCA_007258455.2. Taxonomy (NCBI): domain Eukaryota; kingdom Viridiplantae; phylum Streptophyta; class Pinopsida; order Cupressales; family Cupressaceae; genus Sequoia; species Sequoia sempervirens. The sequence continues at coordinate 122 of VDFB02001036.1, read as the reverse complement.
AATGACATGGCTCAACTGAATAAAATTTGGTGAAGTTTCCCAACCAAATTTCATTAAGAGCTTAAGAAAACATGATAGCTTTACAGTTTACAGTTTACAGTTTAGAATTTAGGGTTTAGGGT
>VDFB02001034.1:0-29806 GCA_007258455.2 Sequoia sempervirens | reverse complement strand
TTTCATTTCAATCTTTTAGAGCAACTGCTTATGTCCATTTCGTGAAGTAATCTGTTGCTGTCAAGATCCATTTGTGACTTGCACTTGATGGTGGATTAATAGGACCGATAAAGTCAAGTCCCCACTTCCCAAACGATTGCTCAACCTGAATTGGCTTCAGGGGCAAGGCTGCTAACTTCTGTTTTCTTGCAAAATGTGAACATTTAGCACATTTTCTGACATAAGTATGTGCATCTTTGAAAAGATCTGGCCAATAATAGCCTGCCCTCATAATTTTCAAAGCTGTAGTACGAGGTGCAAAGTGACCTCCAACAAGTCCATCATGGAATTCCCCCAAAATTCTTCCAATCTGATCTGGGTAAATACATCTGAGGAATACTCCATTGAAATCCTTTTTATACAAAACATCATTTATTACTGCATAAGGAATTTCCTGCAATCTATAATACCTTCATTTAGATTTGTCCATACCTTTTGGGCAATCTACAGTATACAAATAATGGACCATTTGATGAATCCAGTCAACTGGAACAGTTGAAACAACATGTTCCTCTTCATTATTCAGAACTGCAACAACCTCTTCACTGCTATTTTCCTCATTCTCTGCAAGTTGTTCGCACAGTCCTTTACCTCGAACAAGCTTGGTAACCTTTATGCTGATGTCATACTCCATAACTTTGGTTATCCAGCCTGCTCACTTGACATTAATATCTTTATTCAGTAGAAACTCGTTGACTGTTGGGTGAGCTACCAATAAATTTATCTTATTAGTAGACAACATGTGTCTGAATTTTTTCAGACTTCTCACTACAACAAGTACATGCTTCTCAACGAATGAATATCTCATTTCATAGTCATGCAAGGCTTGACTGAAAAAAGCTATGGGTTGTTCCATACCTTCATTATTTTGCTGACAGAGCATTGCGGAGATGGTATCCACTCCTCCGAATGCGTACAGTATGAAATCCTTATCAAAATCAGGATTTATAAGAGTAGGGGCTACTGCAAGTGCCTCTTTAATCTGCTCAAAGCTATTTTTTCCCTCTTTTGACTAGCTGAATTGAATGTTTTTCTTCAGCATGGCTGTCAATGGCTGTAATAATGCTGCAACATTAGGAATTAACCTCCTCACAAAGTTAATTCTACCCAGGAAGCTCTGCAAACCCTTTTTGTGAGCGGGCATCAGTAAGGCCAGTATGGCTGCAATACATTCTAGGTCAATTGAAATGCCATCTTTTGAAACGATATAACCTAGAAGCTTACCTTCGTGAACAACAAAATTACTTTTCTTTGGATTTAAAAAGATTCCATATTCTCTGCACCTTTCAAATATTTGTCTAAGATGACTGAAATGATCATCAGCATTACGTGAGAAAATAGTAATATCATCCAGGTAAACAAGAACAAATTTGTTAATCAAACCTTGGAGAGCCATGTCCATCGCTCTTTGAAAGGTGGCTCCTGCGTTTAACAGTCCAAATGACATCTTTCTATAAGCCATAGTACCCCACTTGGTGGTAAAGGCTGTGTTATATTGATCTTCTTCCTTAACCAAAATTTGATTATAACCTGAATACCCATCCAGTAATGAAAACCTTTCTGATCCTGAAACAACCTACAATATTTGTTCCATTGAAGGCAGCGGGTAGTGATCTTTGAGTGAAGCTCTGTTTAGATCACGAAAGTCAACGCACAACCTTATCTTCCCACTCTTCTTTTTGACAGGCACCAGATTTGACACCCAAGAAGTGTGCTTGATTGGAAATATTATGCTACCTTCGATCAACTTGTTTAATTCTATTTTCATCAGTTGTTCTAACTTTGGGTTCAGAGGCCTATGCTTCTGTCTTACTGGTTTTGCATTGAGTTTGAGCTCAATTGTATGCTGAGCTAATTCAGGATTGAAACCCTTCAAATCCCCATACTACCAAGCGAATATGTCACAGAATTCTTGACAAAGTAAGATAAATGCTTGCTGCTCCTCCTTTGTGCAAATCTTCCCAAGCTTAAGGAGCTTGTCTTTGAATATTTCTATCTGTTCATAATGTTCTTGCTTCACTGTGATACCGGATTTGTCTTTTCTAACCTGGTAATCAGTATTGAAAATTAACTCAAGAGTCACCAAACCTTTTGGTAGTTTATTAGATTTTAACTGCATGATTTGATCACCATATTGCTGATCAAACTTGCGCTGGTTTCCAGCAGAAAACTCTACCTCTTCCATCAGAAAATGGCATATTTGTTCATCACTATCAAAAATCTGCCAACTTATGTTATTATTAGGTACTGAAGGTCTACCAACTACCTTCACGTACTGCTATACCTCCACATTGTGAATTTCAATTGGAATGTCGAACTGTGACCCTAGAGCAGCAAGTTTATCAGCTTGCTTATTTTGAAGTTTGGGTACCGACTGCAGATTAAATGCATCAAACTCCTCAATTAGGTCCCAAACATGATGTTTGTACAATTTCAGCAAATCATTCTTTGTTAAATTTAGATTTCTGACCTGATTTGCTATTAATTCAGAATCACCAAACACCTACAAGCACTTAATCTTCCTTTTCCTGGCCCATTCTAAGCCATGTATTAATGCTTCATATTCAACAACATTATTAAAACAGCTGAAAGCAAATCTAAAAGCTGAATAATACCTGTCTTTTCTAGGTGAAATCAGAACAACTCCTCCACCAGCACCAATTTTACTCCTAGAACCGTCAAAATAAAGCTTCCAAAGCTGTTCAAACTGCTGTACTTGCTATTTTTCTTCCTTGACCAAATTTGGAATAACTGCATCAGGTTCTCGAATCATATAAACGCCCAAACCTACTTCGTTTATGAGATTGAATGGATCAACCTCATGATTCTCGACTGCCCACTCATCTAGATTTATGTCTGGTATGCCTTCTATAGGTACAGTGGGGTCGAGGGTCACAGATTGATCCTCCTGATCATGGAAAGCTAGGTTTGCATTTATAGGGTTCGGAACATAAGGTTCAATATGGTCTTTAGCCAATGGTTCTAATTTAATGGTAACTCTGGTACCGTATCTAGTTCTGAAAAACATGTGAGACCAGTCTGATGACAAATAACCACCTAACTTTGCAGTGAAATCTCTAGATAGACAAATGGAAAAATAAGGTGGGAGATCAATAACATAAACGTCCTGCAGTATTTGAAAATTTGGACAGGCATGCAATGTAAGGGGCAAATTTTTTATAACTCCTACAGACTTAATAGCTATACCGTCTAATTGGACTACCCCCTTTGACAAAGGTTCATACTCAAGCCCTAACTTGTCTACCAACTGCTTGGGCATGATTGAGCTGCTTGCTCCACTGTCGATCATGCAGTTATGCACAATATTTTCACTAATTATCAAACTGACATAAAAAGGGGGTGGTTTTACCTCTTTAGCTGGCTGTCCTTGCTTTTGATTTGAACTATTCGCAAGAACTCTTGGCTGTTCTGTATTCGCTTGGTCAGAAATTGATATTTTAGCCAATACCTCCTGCAAGCTTTCTTTTTGTCCAGGCAAGCGTAATGCATCTATCATGGTGATGCCAACAGTTGTCTTTTTCATATGCTCAACGATATTGAAAGAAACACCAACCTTTGACTGTACCTTTTGAACAGTAGCGTCTGCTTGAGCTACTTGAGGCTGAAATTGAACTTTGGGCTGCTCTTTTGATGGTCCAGCTTGCTGTCTTGTTAAAACATGAACATTCTGAGTTGTTGAAGGCTAAACCTGCCTTTGTTGGGCTGTAAAATCTTAATTTTTCTGGTGAACAGTAGGTTGGTTGTCTCTTTCTACTTGTTGTTTATCAGGGACAGCTTGTTGTCTAAGGTCAAATGCTCTCTTTTTGGCCCTCGTATTGGCTATAATAGAAGTGGTTGACTGATTTTGACTTTGTGTGTGATTAACTCCACAAAATTCACTTCCTTGCCAGTTCATCATAGCAACGTCAAGGTCAGTTTGTTGTGTTTGTTCACCCTGCTGATTACTATCTTCCTTATTTGTTTGTTCAGAAGCAGCATAACTATTTTGCACCATGAGTGCTTGATTAATCACCCCGTTCATGCAAGTAGCCTGATTATGAGGCTGATTGCAGGGATAACACCAAACATAATCCTACACTAAGTTGTTCTGTATTGGCATCAGCTCTTTTGAAGAGCTAGTAGCAGCTGGGTTAAATGGTTGATTAGGCCTAAAGTTAAAATTCCTCTTTTGTCCCTGGTAATCAGCTTGATAGGGAGGCCTATTTGCTTGAAAGGATGACTGATTAGGCCTAAAATTTTCACCTTACTGGTTTTTAAGACTTACCAAATTGTTACTCACAGTTTGAAGTAACTTGGCCATTTGTTGTTGGTCATTCATTAGCTGCTGTTGGGTATCTTTTAGACCTTGCAAATCAGAATTTGCTAGAACAACATTATTTTGTACTGCTGCTTGGAAACCTAAGGCTGGAACAGTAGGTATAGCAGCTATTGGAGGTACATGAATGGGCATATATGGTTGTACCTCATGGAAAATTGGCATAGGGGGTCTTGGGGAAAGTTTACCATCTTGTATGAGGCTATTTTCAGCTCTAATGGCAATGTCATATGATGTTGGTAAGGTTAACCCACCAATTGACTGTATCATTAAGGCAATATCACTATGCAATGATCTAAGGGAATACAAAAAAATGGTCAAGAGTGGGCCTTACCGTTTCCAAAATTTGATCCCATGTCCTTTGGAATCTGAAATTAAAGTCCATCATTTGTTCTTGTGGCACTCTCTTTATAGTCGTCATTTGTTGAACTAGATATAAATGATCGGACTTGTCTGAAAATTGCTTTGTTAGCTTGTCTCCCAAGTCATCCCATGTCAGGACGCTACGAACTGGTAAGCCACGAAACCACTGAGATGCTTTCCCCTTGAATGACGCTGCTAACAATCTCAAGGCTACGTTCTTCTGAATCACATGGTGAACTCCACATAGCGAGGCTACGTCTCTAATATGCTCAATGGGCGTACTATGATCTTCACCAGTGAAGATAGGCAGACTTTTGAGTGCTGCTACTGGTGTATCATCATGCAGTGTTAGATCTAATGGGTTGCCCCCATCAAATGGAACAAAAGCATGTGCTCTAGTCGCCATCGAAACTGCTGCTTGTATAATCGGTACAGGTTGAACTGGTACTCTGTAACTTGGTGAAGTTGAGAAAGAACTTGGCTACCTTGTTAACGATCTGCCTCTTCTTCTTGAGGTGTAGACTATTGGTTCTGCTCTTCGAATCGAAGAAACAAATTGCTTTCTTGAAGACTTACTAGAAGTTCGTTTGGCTGTCCTTCCTATTCTCTTTGGCGAAGACAGCTGCAGGTACTCAAACGAAGAAGAACTTCATGTTTAAATATTTCTCATAAGCTGCACACTTGATTTGTTAGAAACTGAGAAACAGAGTCGCCAGGTATATGAAAATAATCCTCTAAATGGCTGGAATAAACTGCTGCATATACCAAATAGCAGCACTGAACAGTAAAAACTTTGCTCTGAAAAGTGATTCAGAGTCCCACCGGGCGTGCCAAAAACTGCTGTCAATCAGATTGCACCCAAACGCTCGATTATTTAAACCTAGCAATCTGTTGAAACATGGAATGATTCTCAGGCCTGTGGGTTGCCTAATTTTGAGAATCAATCTCTAGAGAGGGTCGGTTCCCTGATAAAAACCTCCTAAAATCTAACTGACTTGGCTGGGAAAGAGATAGAAAGCTTGCTTGAATTGAAATCCTAAAGCTACAAGAGGTGATTGCACCTAAATGATAATAACTTGCAATTATGACTCACAATAAACTCCTCAAAAACTCTAATCTGCACAACTTGATTTAATAATTTAATCACTTGAATGATTTAAACATAGGCTTTGATCTTAATGCAAAATTGAGGGAAAAACGAGGTTTTCACGACAAAATTTATTAATCAATTAATAAGCACAGTGCATAACCAATGAACTTAAACTAAATTGCATACAGATATGTGATAAAGACAGAAAAAATTAGAGGTTTCAGAACTGAAACACAGTAACTCTTCAATCAAATTCTTCACAAAAATGATGCTTGAAATCTAGAAGGAAAACTCTAAAGTACTGAAACTCAAAGGAATCTTCTGCAATTACACACTTTGATTCTGTAAAAAACACTGCTATATTAATCTGAAAGCTAAGTTACAAGATAATATTTTTGCTGAAGGCAAAGGGAAACAACAAGAACTAGAATGAAAAATAGTTAAGTTTTTCAATATATACTAAAAGCCTTTCCAAAAGGCATGCAAAAAGAACTGAAAGTCCAACTCCAAGAAAGGGTGATAACTCCTAAGCCAAATCCGAGTAGAAGAAAATATCTCTGAAAAGGTGGCCCAAAACCATGCAAAAATAAGTCCAATCAAACTCAAACTCACTGCCAAGTCATAACTAATACATGCACTATTCCAACTGAACTACAACTCCCTGAAAATATGGGCCAAAGTATGCAAAAAATTGCCTCTTTTTTTATCAATTTGCCCATGGTGACTTGAACTCCATCTCTGTATCGTGTATGACGATAATATCTCATAAACTGGAGTGAAAATTGAAGCAAAATGTGCATGAATTCAGTCTTCAAATTGATAACAATCTTCAGTTGGCCCTCACTTACATCTTTTACATGGATTTATTTGAAAAGACAATCTTTTAATTAAATATTAGAGATAACCACTTGATGATTGTTTTAATATTTAATATTCATTTAACCTACCTTTTATTGTATGCTAAATATTAAAGAATCATATTATTATCTTTAATATTTAGCCGAGGATTGGCACTCCCTAAATCCATGCAATATTATTAAGTGGAGTTGAACTCTATATATGCAAAACCAAAAGACTTAATAAGTCACGACTCCTTTTACATAATTAGATTTATTGACTTTAAGTCAACACCAAGGGCGAAATCATGCAATGATTTTACTTTGAAACAAAGTTTAAACAAAATAAAAGAAAACCATCACTAGTCGGATTTAGGGTGAGCAAAACTCAAACCCTAATCATTCCCACATTTCACATTTTGCATTTTTGGAAGAGAGACCATGTTGTGATGCCATGGTTTGCTGGTGTTGAAGGTCTGAGGGCCATTCTCTAGAGCCAAATACCCAATTTCTTGCAGGAAGAAGTATGGTAAATGTTTCATTTTACAAATCTGGGCACTTCTTTCATTTGAAGGGCATTTTCTTGAGTTTTGGGCCACAAAGAGTTCTGGTTCAAGCCTTGAATAGCTGAAGACGACCATATACTGCAAAAGAAAAAAATGTCTCAAAACTCCTTCCAGGCCGTGAGGTAAGAATATTTGAATCTAAGACCTGTGCATCATTTGCTTTCTATGTAAATTACTTGGCCTTTCTTCCTTGATTTTATTCATAAAAAAGAAAAGCTCAGCCTCCATTATTTTATAGCTATCATTAGAAATTTGACTTAAAACCCCAGATCTCCATATACGTTTGGCTTTATTTTCTGTCGATGTATATATATCTGGCAGGCCAAAAATTCTTTGTATATAGTTTCCCTCAAGTTCCATTTAAATGCAAAATAAAAATACAAATGAGAAACTTTATGTATTTTGAGCTCGTTCTGGGTATAAGTAAAATGCTTCTGCCAGCTTGAATATCTTTATTATTCGACTTCTATGATCTGTAGCTTTTCTGTGAACAACAAAGGTCTTACATATATATGTAGACCCGATTTGAGTAGGCCGTGGCTTTACATCATTCTGGGTTTTCATCATTTAAGTATTTTTCTCTTTACAGCCTCTTATTTCAATGTTAACTTTGGTGACAATAAATTACTGCTCTTTGTATTTTCTGATATTCTGAGCTCCTTACAAATGTATGGAACATTTGTGACAACCATGAAAACTCATCTGCAATTACTCTTTTGCTACCTTCATAAAGGATGAATACCTGTTAATGTTCTTTCTGACTCAATACAACAAGAAAACACTCAACTATGCTTAACATGTGACTGAAAATTGATTTCATTTTAGATGTGCATTATCTTCTTGTAAAAATCTTTCCACTAGCTTCAGAATAATGTATTCACCATGACTGTACTGTCACTTGACAAGATATTGAAAGTTGGTTGTAGCTAATTTCCACCATTGATAACAGATTTTACAATGAATGACTGGTAAATATTCTTGCCATATTTTCCACTTTGTATAGCCTGAGCTATGCCCATTGAATATGGCCTTTAGGGAAATGTTCTCCTGACTGTGTGCATCTTATGAACTAGAAACTGTAGCATGCTAATATGGCTTCACTTTTTTATTCCTCATCAAGTCTCTTGAACTATATAAGTGTTTTGAAATTATATGAGACAACTGAATGCCTCTTGATGTAATCCCTTTCTTCATTGTAAAAAGATTATGCACTTAATTAAAATGCAATGTAAAAATGCCAAATAGAGCTGAAATAGAATTTTAATGAAATGATGATCTTTTAACATTAAAGAAGTGAAAATCGTGTAGCTACTATTTTGAATATCTTGTAAATAGTGATTACCATTGAAAATGGCACTCCATTTAATGTCAATGCTAAAAAACTCATACTCCATTGTTGTCTCACTGACACTTGTAACACTGTATGCTAGTTTGATAAAAGATGATGCATCTGTATCTTCCATTATTCTTGAATGTTGACTTAAGACAAAATTTGCTGCCTCCTATTGAAGAACTTGTAAAAACTTGGATTGTTGCAAATCTGTCCTGTATGGTGATATGATTCATGAAAGCGTTCCAATACTCAAATATTTTTTTTCTCTTCAATGCAAAGAGGCTCAACACTTTATTTAGATGTAATGTGAAAAATATAAAGTAGAGCTGAAAAGAATCTGAAACTGATGAGTGCAACATTGATTGATCCTTTCTTAATATGAAGAGAAAAGTTGTACTATATGCTCAAGCTGCTTTCCCTGAATCTATTTGAAATAGAGCTATTTATTTGACTATTCCTCATTTCAGTAGCTCTTTTGATGACTGTTTCATTTAATAAACTCTTGTATGTAACTTGAGAGTGTATCCTTTCGATATGCTGGACTCAACCCTTGTGGGAGCCCGTTTTACTCCACATATCTAATGAAATGAACTCAAACATGATGAACTTGTTCCTGCACACTGAAACAAACATGTTAGAAAAATAAAAGAAGCTGAAAGCTTCCATTGAATTATGTCTTTCCTCTCAATCTTTTGCAATTATCCGATGAATGCTTAGTTTAATGCAAATTACATTCTTATCTGTAGCATAGGCGTATGGCAGAAAGTAATTCACCATTGCTTAGAGTATAACTCTAACACCATTTCCTTAATGATTTTGTAGGTACATGGAACGATGAAGTGAAGCTGCAGCTGCTTGGAGACACTACAGCTAAAGATATCAACAAAAGCGATTCATCATTACAGGCAATGATGAATTGCTTCTCTTTTTTACACTTTTGTTATTTTCACCAGTGTAGTTTGTCATTAAAATTGTATTCATCATTTGACTGTCAGATCAAATTAAGTTACTCTCGTGGCTTGTGCAAGATTCAACATTTCACAAAATGAATAAAAGTATCACTATGCAAATTTTCTCAATTTTTTGTTTTAAACATTTGCACAATAAACTATGACTCATATGTAAGATGATCTCAATGATGATCAATGAACACTCAATCAGCAAAATATGAAAATTTTCTATACCTATAAATGATGAACTTCATTCAGCTCTACCTATTTGAGCTTGGAGTGAAAAATAGGTAACACTACTCATGCCTGTAAAGAAGCCATTTGGATGAAGCGTTTGTGTTCATATATTGGATTGAAACAAGGTGCAGTTACAGTTTGTTGTGATAGTCAAAGTGCAATTTGCCTTGTGAGGAACCTGACTTTTCATGCCAGGACCAAGCACATTGATGTTCAGTATCACTTTGTGAGAGATATGGTCGAGGATGGTAGGGTGAAGCTAGAAAAGTTAGAGACATCGATGAATGTTGCAGATGCATTAACTAAGCCAGTGAGCACAACGAAATTCAAGTGGTGTTCCGAGTCTATGGGCCTTTTGGCCCCTAGCAATTGATCCATGATGGTGTTTTACCCTTGGCCCTTGCAAGGTATTCAACAAGTGGGAGAATGTTGGGAAATGAGGTGTCTCAACCTTGCTGCACATTTCCCATAATAGTTATTTTCATTTAATATTTTCCTATAGTTGTTACACATTGTTGGTGCTTTGAAAATTGGTTTGTTAGGTTTCATAAGATTCCCACATAGTGGTATATTATGAAAGGCCTATTTTTAGGCATATTATGACAAAATTTATGACATTTGTAAGGGTAAAAAATAGGGGATTTCATTTTGGACGTGAGAGCTTATTTTAGACTGGAATTTTGCTGGAGAAGCCAAGCACATGGTTTTGTAAACCATTGGTGGTTTCTTGTATTGCTAGAGGTCTATAAATTGAAGGCTTGAAGATTAGTTTTACATATTGAGTTTGCAGGTATTGTTATGCTGCTGGAATTCTTCCAGAGTTGATAACTGGTGATACTCTTATAAAAGACTTGCTCTGCAAGTTTATGTAATCTTGTTGTTGGATTTGAAATACATTGAGCAGGCTTTGGAGTGGGGTTTTTTTTCTCCCGGAAGGGTTTTCCCCACGTATATCTAGGGTTTTGTGTTTCACTATTTATTTCATGTTTTGAATGTGCTGATTTTATGTAACTGCTTGATCAAGTTTTTAAATTTTGCATAATCTATTCTCAAGATTGGCGTAGGAAATTGTTTCCGCTACTCTAATTTTCTTACAATTTCCAACCATGAGATTGAGGAAGTGTTTTCTAATGATGAACTCGAAGCCATTAACACCTTGGTCAATTGGGGTGCTTTGGATGATTGTACTGAGAATATAAGTCTCAGAAATGAAAGTTAATACTACCTCTAGAAAAAATTTGTATTGTGTCTGATACAACATGTCTGCTATAAATGTTTTGTTTTTTTCTGATTTAATTCGGTGTATAATGCTTCTCATAAGCCAACAATATGTATAACCTTAAGACTGATAGTATATGGTCTGATATCTTATGATCTCCTATAGTTTATATAGATATATGGTGTTATAAATAGATGTAATCTGTTGTAATGTGTTTAAGCTATCATTAATACAAAATAAATTATGCAATTTTGATCATATAAGAAGTTTTCAAACATAAAAAATAAAATTACAATTTTTTTTGGCAATGCAAGATCACCTATGTACCTAGATGCCCCTACATCATCTAAGCCCAAGAAATAATTGATAATGACAAGCATATTCTTACTCTAAATAATATTTTTTTGGTTGCTCAATCGTTTTGTGGATAGGTTCAATATTTAGATATCTGTAGTGCCCTAGTTCGAGTGAATATGAACAAGTAAATGTGTTGATGAATCATACTATGGAATATCCATATTGATTATAGATCAAATGGTATCAAAACAATTGTCCATACCTAAAGGTTTTGCTAATGTATTTAATATTTGTGTATTGCATGATTAACCTTAACACTTTTGCAACAAGGTTGGTGTCAACAATTAGATACACGTAGCACTCAAAGCAAAGTGATTGCAAAAGGGAGGACCATGCAAGGAGGTAACTAAAAGTTGCATAGAAAAAAAAAAAATTAACAAAATGATTGAATGTGACTAATTTGGTTGGTTTAGACATCATTAGGGTAGTTTAGTAGGAATTGAAACAAAAGACAACAAAATGCATGAGCTATAGTTTATCAATACAAAGGTCTAAATTCAATATCGCACAAGTTTGATAGTTTTCCACATAATTAGTAATGAACTAATTCTCCTTTTTAAATCCATATTTATGTTGTACCAAGAATTAAAAAAGAAAATCTAAATAATGCATTTTGATAGTGCAACGCAACATGGTTACCACAATTTTAGTATCATGGTTGTGATGTCTTGTGTTTGGCATCACATTTATGTAAAAGGTTTTAAACAAACCTGTATAAAATAATGATTTAAGTTGCTCTTAAATCATTGCTAGATGAATGGAAGGTTTGGGCTACTCTCAACTTCATTCCCTCCCATTATATCGTCTATTGTTTGTTCCTGGTTTGTGCAACTATTAGATTCCTCCTTTCTTTCAACAATGTTACAGCCTTGTTGTGTCTCTTACCTAGTTCTAGGCTATTCCTTTTTTGTTATTTCTATTTTTTCTACTTTTTTTGGATGTAAAAGTTTGGGCCCCTTTCAAAAATCCACCTTAATTAAGGAAAAAATTACTGAGTTATGCTCACAAGTTAAATAAAAATATGACGAGTTTTTGTAACATGCAATTTATGAATTTTTATTTGCACTAAAGACATAATTGCATTATGACCACACAATTGTTGGGCATCCTGTAATATCCCCAATGGGATTCACCCTAAAATATTTGATTTATGCCCTAGATTTCTTATTTATATTTCTGCACTTTTTTTATTTAGTTTTTTTTGCTCAAACCCTAGGATTGAATTCTGATTTTTATTTTTTGATATAAAACAAAATATCACAGTGAACATACAAGTGCCCAAACATGACAAATAAACATGATAAAATGGCAGTACCAATTGATATTCGTATCAAACATGAAATCCACCATAAAAACACAAGATAGGGCATCCAAATGCAACATACAAATCTGATTTTCTGTAGATAAATTTTCTATTACAACTGAATATTTTGGACTGAATTTACAATGAATTCGTGGGTTCAAACATGCCAGACATATGCCCAAATTTCTGCTCTATAAATCAGATCTGAAAATATGATTATACATACCAGACATATGCCCAAATTTCTGCTCTATAAATCAGATCTGAAAATATGATTCTACATACCAAATATATGCAAAATTATATTCAAATACCAACCCTAGATGGGAAAAATTCCTCCTTGGTAAGTGCTTAGAGTCTACTGCTCCAAATATGCAAAATCGTCCTCCAAAGGTGGGCGCTTAGGTCTGCTCCAAAGTGGCAGCTCCAAATTAGGGCAAAACCCTAATGCAATCTACTCACAAAATGCAACAATAATTCTACTTCAAATATGATTATGCAATGATGCTCCAAACCTCCAATTGTCTCCAATGAAGTGCAATTAGAACTCCATCATGAGTTCTCCACAAGGTGAGCTAGGGTTTCGTCCAACTCGCCACATTCACAAAGGTTTTCGTCCTTAGAATGAAGCCCAACCAAGGTTGCAGCCAAAGAGAAGAATCCCAAAATGAAATTCGATATTAATAGATACCCCAAATGACTTGTACTTCACTTTTTTTATAGCCCTAAAAAAAATCTTAACAAAGCCAACCTCTTTTATTTATTTAATTATATTATTTATATTTCAATATTATATAATATATATACTAGTGTTTAAAAACACTATTAGAATAGGGTGGATTTAGGGCATAAAAAAAGGGACATTACAACATCTCAACAATACTCACAAGCCACAAAGTTCTCTAATGATGTAGAATATGCAAATAACATACATGGTCAAGGTTGGCAACATGTGCAAGCACGTTTACAAGGAACAATACATCACAAGAGTACTATGGGTTGATGTTTGTGGGGCATCCACACTGACATGTATAAATTTGGAAAGTTATAAGTCAATCCACATAATAATTTTTGAGTGGATTGATTGGTTGAAGAAGACTTGAGAAAACCTAGATGTTATCCAATTTCAAAAAGCTTAAACATAAATGTTATCCAATTTTGAAAAGCTTAAGTTGAACTTTGTCATAAGCTTTTATGGATCAACAATCCTCCAATTTGGAAGTTATGATTTGAATTTGATTGGAAAAGCATTCAATTCCAATGGGTTGAGTAAATTAGCCATCATAAGGGAGTCCCAAGTAGAGGGAAAAAAATACTTAAGGAAAGTTAGTCATTAGTGACACAAACCATTGGGGTTGAAATGATATTACTATTTCTTAGGCAGGAAAGAACATTAAAACAAAATAGTAAAAGCCAAAAAGTCTTCCCAAAAATGTAACTCATGTCTTCGTATTAAGAATTTTCCAATTGGGGAAGGTGCAATATGTGGTGGGGCTCACAAAAAGTTTGAATTGTAATTCAATTCCACCCAATCCAGTACTTAATGATCTCATGCAATAGAAATGTGTTTTTGAATGAGTGGATTCTTGTCAACTATGTTGCAACTGAAACGAGCTTTTGAGAGGTGGAAGAACTCAATTTGGAATGTAAGATGTTCTTGAATAATAGTAAATTGTTATGGAAATTTTTCTTTAATTTTGGGTTTTTCAAATGTAAATTACTTAAGGTTTCCTTCATGTGATGTTTACTTTCATGTACTTGACTATGTTTGATTGTTGCAAGTTATGAATATCAATAGCAAAACAATGGATACTTGACAAGCATAGTTCTTGCTTTTCACAACATGCTCTTAGTTACTCCAGAGTTTTTTGGATTGGTTACCATTTACAAATTTGTGATGTCTTGGTTTTAGCATGGACAAGTAAATTCGTGTAGAGTTCTACTACTTAATACCTATGTCAATTACAGATCAAAAACATTAGCAAGTGGTACAAATTTAGCTTACAAACTGTAGTGTTTGTTGTGAATGTAAGACTCAAAAAAAATTATATGTAACATAACAACAAAGGATCCATTCTAGGAAAATAAATGCCACATAATAACATTAAAACATGGTTAAAAATACCACTCTACCACGAATCAATAATAATTCACAATTCAATTTCACATTAGTACTAAAGAACAAAGTTATTAGTTGTATAGAACGCATTACTAAAAACAACAAAATTAATATATGAGAAGATGGGTAGTATCAACAGGCTCGTACTCTTGATATATTTAGTCATATATCGTTTCTAACAATAGTTTGTTTAAAATAGTCCAGAGCTCTTAAGTAACAAATATTGGCATTATCTTCAAAAAAATTCTATAATTCCACTTTCATCACCTTGTAAATCATGTGTTTCAATTAAAAAAATAAACAAACCCATGGTTGGATTAAAATAATCCTGACAAACAAAACAATATAATGCCTTTATGAAGTTATAGGGTCATGTCCCCGAGTAAATTGAGTTGCTTATGGAGGGAAAATGATAAAAAAGTGTTTTTAAACACTACTCTGCCATAAAAAATAATATTTAAATATTTAAAAATAATATTAAAATAATAATAAATAATAATATAAATTTAAATTATTAAATAATAACATTTAAATTCATATGCTGGCCGACCCTTGTGTTGGCGCAAATGAATAATATTTGAATTTCATCCTTCTGGGCCGACGTCTTGTTTGATTTTGTATTTAAACTGGGTCTTTCGCTCTGGAAGATCGTTGAATGAAGACATGATGGGTTAATGGCCTGGTAGGACGTACTCTCTACGAGTACTTGACCCCAGCTGAAGATAAGACAATTTTCATTTTGCCTTGAACATAAATTCCAATGAAGCTTGAACGGAAAGATAAAATTCAAAATTTTCTGCAATCTTCTTCATCAAACCCATAGAATAAAGTATGCAACCTGTAAGCAAAACAAGGCTGGCAAGTTACTCATCCAAAAACACTGGTAAGTTTTGGCAAAGTACTTGCCAAAACTTGCGAGTACAAAAGAAAAACTCAGTTACAAATGCATAATGACAATCACATGGCTCAAAACAACTCAAAACCTCATTTTTTATCCTTTCTGACATTTTCTCTTGTTCTCTTTATTCCTTAACTCTTGTTGCGTCAAATTTCAAATGATTTGAACTTGTTGAGTAGTGATATTCGATTAATTTGGCAGATTTGTTAACCAGACTTTGAATTTATGTATTTTTTTAGATGTCAAGTTTTCCTGAGATGGGCAAAAGTTAGTCCTGCCAGTTTTTGTTGAGTCCAAGTTTTTGTACTATGATTGCACTAATTGCATAGAATATATTCTCAACCTTTGGTATATCTTGTATGGTTGTAACAATTTCTCATTTCTCTGCATAGGACTTTAAGTCACTAGCATGTTCCATTTTCTTGATATCTCATATACTTGTGAAGACTTGATCTAACTTCTGTGAGCTTGTCTTTCTTACTAGCATAAACCTATATTCTGTCTTTCATGCCCGATTCTTCCCTTCTCCTTTCAACTCTTTTCTCTCATAGAACCTTCCTTTCCAACTTTTATCTTCTTTCTTCTTTATCTGGTTTACTGTATATCCTAGCACTCTACATTTTTTGTTTAGCTGAGCTTTCTTTTGCATTTTTGGCCTTAGTTTTTGGTTTTTCTGTATCCGTCGTCGCTTTCTTCCCTTATCCTTCCTAAGCATCTCTGCACAGAGCAATCTGCCATAACATGCACTCCTGATCGCTGCCCGTCAAATCTGTGTTGTAGCACAAACATCCTGTGAGGGAACTAATAACTTGTCACCTGACTTGCTGGTATCTATTCATGTGTTGGAGTTGTACCCTAGGTGTATTTAATAAATAAAATTGTCATAGGATTATTTTATTTTTCTTTCGGGATCTGAAACTGCTGTCATTGTCTGCGAAGTTTATCAGTGGTTTGATTTCATCTCATCTGAGTGCCTTGCCATAAACTAATAATCATTTCCAGATCTGCAGTATTTGTCATCATATGTTAGGGTTTAACAGTAATGTGACAGTTTGGGTCTGATTATATTTAAATTGAATCTCCAAGAGTAAACTCTAGGGACATTACAGTTTCTCATTTTAAACCTGTGTCATTGATTTCATTGATTTCCATTAACACTTTAAGTTTCCTGTGTAAATGGAATGCTACTATGTATAAGGCCACCAGTTTTCCAATCTCACATATTGTAGATTGTGTGCTCTAAATTATATCCATTACAGGTGTTTCATTCAACCAATACAGAAAGTGGAGACCAAATCTTTTATTTCAATAAAGATAACACTTTCTGATTTCTTTCAATATGGTATTTCTGCAATATTTGATTGAGTCCTGCCTTGCATTTTGATGCTTACCTTCTGTTAAAATGACATAAGAAAAGCAGTATCCTGGAACTTTAGTCCATTGTCAGGCATACCCATACCAGCAGCAAGCTCTGCATCTAGTTGTGTATGAGGAGCAGGCCCTTCCATTTGCTTCACCCTACATAAAAGAAGAATCCAATGAATGAGAAATGCCTGGCATGTCAAACAAGGAAGCTCCTGTTTGAACAGAAGCATCCATCTAAAACTCGAAGATACAAAATTCTTGTACTTTGCCAAAAAAGTAAAAAGCAAGAACAAATCATTTGTAACAAAAGTACTCAGATGCAAAGAAAAATTACACTCACAATAACAATCATCTCATAGACTCATTCTCTTCATCAGTATGACAGAAAAAGTAAGAGTTAGCCAGAGCATCACAATCAAAATTGGTGTGATGCTGAATAAAAAGTCACTATTGCTTGCTTTTTATGTATGTCCCTTGTTTTTGCTTAGTCATCTTCTGTATGGCATTTATCCAAAATAAGTAGTTGAAGCTTGAGCATGACCGCATAACTAATAGAGAGCGCTAAATAACAATAAAATTATGCAAAGAAATCAGATTTACAAAGCTCTCACAACTCGCTGGTAAACACTTCATAGAAAAATAAATCCTCACACCAAATATAAATTTCTAGTTTGTAACTTGCAACCAGTGGTTCCAATTTCAAATTAATTTTGGAAAATGAAATTACAATCAGTCCCAAATAAGCAATGGGTTGCAACAAGCCCTTGCATGACTCCAGGAAAATACAAAAATAAATGATTTGTAGCAGCAAATCAATTTTACACAACAATTTCTCTCAACATCTGCAATAACAAAAGTTCTTGCACAATTTCAATACAAAAATCTGCAACAACTAGTGTTCTTCAAACCTCTATAAACAACCCCAATCTGCAATAATACTCTTTAGAGTCCTTCCTGGAGATAATCCACGGCTTCCTTCCTGTGCCTTTTCCTATTATCTGGAAGAATTAACTTTAAAAATGAAATTCATTTCCAATAAAATAAACTCAAGTTTTCATGAGATGGAAATAAAATTTCATTTTGGTGAATTTTGCTTCCATTCCAAAGAAATCTCCCATAAATCCATGCCCAACTCTTGGATGTACCTCCAAAATAATTAAAATGTATTAAAATAGTGAATAAAATAATCCTTTCCAATTCCACAATCAGTTGTGAGTGGAAGCATGCTTTAATTACTTATAGGAATCTTGAAATTTAAAATTTGGAGTTACATAGTAAATTGGAAGCCTCTTAAGACCCCATGCACCCATACTTGTTTTTTCTGGCTTTTTGTTTTTAAAGCATTTTCTCCACTTTCTCCCTTCATCCAAATTGCTCCAAATTTCAAATTTAACTTGCAATATGAAATAACATCCAAATTCACAACAAAATTATGAATTTCATTGAACAAACATGAAATTCAAGTCACACCAAAAATTGCAATTAATTAAAATAATAAATCTTAAATTTTTTTTGGTGACACAGGATTGCCACTAAGCCATGGATGCTTCTACATCAATCACATATTTCTTCATAAATGACTCTAAGGATGATCATAATCAAACCATGATTTTGCATCGCTTTTGGATCCATATCAATATTTTCATATGGAAGGCAACCAACAGTCAACTAGGACTCTAAGAGCACTTTTAGCTTGACTCAAAACATGTATTCACCCAAGCATTCTTACATTCTTTCAATATCAAGGACACGTTGAGTATATTATTATTACATTTTAAATGAGATAGAGTTAGAAATGATAATAAATGAGATACAGAGTTAGAAATGATAAACTGCTCGAATAACTAACAACATTGTCACAATTCAAACATACATCAGTTTACTTATGATACAATTTGCTTTTCTAAATACTCTAATAGAGTCTCTATAGAAGGGCTTCAATTCATGTTCAAAATCTATCTGGTCCTAAATTGCATGTGGTTGTACTACTTCATTTCAAAAAAAATTGGTAAGTATGCGAGCCAACCTGAATGTTGATAAACCCCCAACATCATACCTATCTACTATAATGGTAGAGAACAGGTTGTTGATTGCTAACTACCAAGGTAATACTGCTCATTAATTTCCAAACAAACATTAAGTTGTTGTCTTGGAGTAGGTTTAATAATTGACCCAAAAATATCAGTAAATGTTTAAACACAATTTGCTTCTATAAACATGTTTGGGAATATGAATTCCTTTGAAATTCAATGCTTGTAGATACCTAGGAACACCATCTGAGAAACCAATTTATGTTTAAAATTGTAGGTGAACTAGACATATTGCAATCTATCAAGTGGTAAGCCATTCCAATCAACTTGATAAAGGCTCAGTTCCTTAGAAACCACGGGAATTCCTTATTACATGAAGTACAAAATTAGATATAGCTATATGAAGACCACCAATAAAATTTGTTTCAACAAGTATTTATAAACAACCTATTAATTTCTATTGCTCAAATTTCTTAACTCATCATAGTAAAGCTCTCTCTACTTCCTACCATTATTGCCACAATAGTATCATACTATCACATTTCAAATAGGCTTTCAATATATTATTTAAAGACAATTCTATAACTTTGTAAGCTATTTCTATGGTGTTCATAGATCCTCTAAATTATTTTTTCTTTATGATTATCTTACAAGGCATATTCATTGGTGCTTTTGCACACAAATATCATGCAATCCATGCATACAATTTTGCTAGGAATTTTTTGATGAATAGGTAGTTATCTATATTAAAATAAAGATAAAGCTACATATTCACAAAAAAAAGTGGGTGATAAGAAGGCATACCCCGAGATTCATATGGAAAAATCCCAAAAAAAGAAGAACCAGAGTCACATGAGCCTAGCCCAGAAGTCCATAATCATTACAATTATAAAATAAAAAGGCCATCACGCAACCAAGGCAGTGCCAATAGAGCCAGGAGGGTCTATGTCATCCATGTGTTTCCCCCATACATCAGCGGGGTTTTGAGTGACATCAGGAGGATGGGCCAACCATCATCATCTTTTTCCTTCTCTATATCTTTATCCTCGCATCGGGGTGAGATTGCACTTGCCCCAGACACAAAAAAAATAATTCCAGAATTTGGCCAACTAGAGCCAAAAGTAGGAGTGTCATCAAAGGGCCTCCTGTAACTGCCATCGTTGCTCCCCGAAACTCCTCCTGAGGGCCACCCTTGGTTAGCCAGTGGAGGAGGAGAGTGGGTCCACCAAGGAGGGTGGGAACCATGTTGAAGAGGAGGCTGAGAGCGGGGGAAAGTAGAGCCACTCTGCTACTGGCCCTAAGAGGGCGACCGTCTGCAAGAGGAGGTGGGTGAAGCGAGCACTTGAGAAATAGTACACTGGGCATTGCCCCAATGATCCAAAAGCACCTATAGTTGAACCACCTCAAGTGCAATTTTGTTTGCCTAAACCTGAATCTATAAGAGCACATTATAATAGATAATAGCTTTAGAATATAGAGAAACATTTTTATCCATTTGTTCTTTAGCAAATATGTAGGCATTTCTATCTTTCCAAATATTGAAGAGGATTTTGACCCTAAAAGTGTGCCAAAGCTAGGTATACTTAGTAGGAAGTCTGGGCGAGTCTCCCAGCATAATCATATGCTGGGAAAAATGCTTTGGTCTAAAGGGTCAAAAGAAGTCATGAATCCAAGTCCAAAATTGTTGAACTCTAGTACAAAACTAGAAGAGATGCTTAAAAGACTCAGCTTGCCTATAGAAAGGGCAACGAGGGTCCTAGACCTGAGGTGAACAAGCCGAGAACCCACAAGAAAGCCTTGGAAAAGAATACACCAAGCAAAGTGGGAAAGTTTCGGATCAACACTTACAGAACAAGTGGTAGAGAATCTTTTTCGTCAGACATGAGCAGGAGATTGAAGAAGTCACATTTGGTTCAGACTTTCATTCATAGGAAAGAGTGGTGAAATCCACCTATAACTAAGCCTAGGTTTGTAATTTTTGAAAGGGGTGTCTGGGTACCACTTCCAGTCCTTCCACTAGGGCTCGAACCCATGAACTCCCAACTTATGAAGCATTTATGTAGAAATAACATTCACTAGACTATCATAAGTAGCATGGTCTTAGTTTTGAGGCATGTAAAGGGAAATTTTTTTTTTTTCACAACATGATGAGCATTGTGGGTCTATGAAACACCTACTACAAAGTTTGAATACCTTTCTTGTGGAGTCTAAGTGCCTTAAGCCAAGGTGACTTAGCTAGAGGCTAACCATTGTTGGCAAAAAGAGGCAACCACCATACATTTTGTTGATTGAGCGAAAACCCACCATGGAAACCAAAGCCAACCCAGCGGAGCCAGGGCTTAACCGCCTCCCAAGCTCTCCAAATGATCTTGGCCACGAAAGTTCCCACAATTTGAATTGGTTCCTTCATGACCAGAAGGGTTTGAAATTCAATCCCCTTCCAAGCGGGTCTATGAACAGGAAATCATGACTGACTGCAATAATTGAGGAGAATTTTCCAGGCCTCGTCTCCACTAAGGGCATGAATTATCCATTTCACACATAAGGAAGTCCCTTGTCATTGAGTGGAGAGAAGCCCAAGTCCCCCAGAGTCTCTGGGAAGGTAGAAACATTCCTAGAAAACACAATGAAACCCTCTATGGGACTTCGTAGAGGTCCAAAGGAAGTCCCAAAACAATTTTTCAAGTTTTCCATAGGTAGCTTTTGAAGGGGCCCAACAAGAAGAATAATAAATATGGGTGGCAGCAAGAGTTTTGGAGCACACCTAGTATTTCTCTGCTAGAGAAAAGGGTTTGGCTTGATCTAGTATGTGAGCTTCTGCTCAATTTTGGAAAGAACAACTTGCCACAGCTCAACTGGAGAGGCTTGGAAAGCAAAGGGAATGCCCAGGAACCGAAAGATTTCCCCTGGTCCAATCCATTTCCAACCATACCATTGAAACCAGGGATGAGTGGGAAATATAGACTATTTGTAGCAAAAAAATTTGTGCCATTGAATGGTTGAGCCACCCACAAGGAAAAAGGTTTTAAGACATTACAGAGCTACTTTGATATTATCTTCTTCCTCCAGAAGAGTGAGGAAAGAATCATCAGAAAAATGGCCATTAACCAGTTGAGTTTGAGAGTTAGGCAATGAAATTCCTTTGACATGCTATTGAGAAATTGCATTAGCCAAGAGATAGCCAAATCCTTTGATAGCAAGCACATAAAGAGGAGCAAGCAACTTTTCCGAATGGAGTAGAAAATCCCAAAGGAAATAGATTGGAAGCCATTAATGGTGATACAAGTAGAGGCATCTACAAAGAGTGTTTGGATAGCCTGAATGAAATTGGGCCCAAACCCCAAGGCTTGCAACATAGCAAGAATAAAAGGACATTCAATGCGGTCATAAGCTTTAGCAAAGTCTATTTTAAGAAAAATGGCTTTATGTTCCAAGTGCCTAGCCCACTCCATGCCTTCCCACACAACAATAATATTTTCTAGAATGAATCTGGATTTGATAAACCCAGTCTGCTCTAGGTGCACAATCTAAGGAAAAAGACGATGCATCTTCAGAGCCAAAGCTTTGGTGATGAGTTTGTAAGAAACATTGAGTGTGATAGGCTGCTAGTTGCAAATATCCTCAAGATCTCCAGATTTAGGTATGAATTTAATATTTCATTTTTTTATTAAATTACCCAAAGATTTAGAATGAGAGGCCTCAAGATAAACTTTGTGCAATTTGTGCCCAACATAGTCCCAAAGGGCCTTGTAAAATTCACAAGGGAAGCCATCAATTCCCAAGGCTTTGTCATCAACGATGGAATGAATAACTTCCTTAAGGTCTTTAATTGTCAGCAATTGATCATAGAAAGCTCTATGGGATGAAGATAGCCTATTTGGCACAATAGCAAGGCAATCTTGGAGGGCTTTCTATCGCATAGGCATAAACTCCTAAGTAGTGGAAACTTGCTCATAGTGATGAACAAAGGCCTACAAAATGTCAGGAATCTTAGAGAGCACTTGAATTTTGTCTTTAATTTTTTTAATGCCTAGAGATGAGTTCCTGACACACAACCCACCAAAAAAAAACTCCTTGGAGGCATGGTCACCAATTTTTAACCAGTGCAACCTAGCTTTGATTTGAACACCTCTTGCAACATACTTGTTTGCAACTTTCTTTTTGTGCTCTAATTCCACCACCTTGACTTGTAATAATGGGGAAAATGGGTTGGCCACCAAATCCTTGGTGGTTGAGCACAGGTAAGTTGTGGTAGCCTCATAAGACCGCCCGTGAAAAATGGCCTTGACTAGTGCCCATAAATGCACAAAAATCTAGTCATGTGAGTGATAACATCATTCCACCAAGTAATCCAGCCTGTATAATGAGTTGGCTTACACTCCAAATTTCAAACTTTACGAATGTGGGCCAACGTGGGTTGATGAAAAAGCAAAGACGTGTTAAAAAAGAATTGAGTTTTGCACATACGAGGTTGTCTTGTCTCTCATTCAATGCGAACATAAATGGGGAAATGATCTGACAAGGTCACATCCACCAATGGCTTAACTAAGAGAGAAGAGTTGTCAAAAGAGAAAAATATTGAGCTAAGATCATAGCATGATTAAGGCATTTAAATATCTTGCTAGAGTTGGCCCTATAACTACACCAAGTGTGCCAGAGAGAATGAGAATGGCGGTGGCCAATATTGGGATTGAAAAGCCCCAATTTATTGTGCATTTAAAACCATTCCTCCCTTTCATTAGCTTCCCATCTAAATGGCAAGGTGCCATCTTTTCCATAGGCCATCTCAACCATATTGAAATCCCCACACAATAACCAAGTAGCAACTAGCAATGAATCAAGAATCTAACACCAAAGCACAAAGCATTCCACAACATCATTAGAAGCATAAAGATTAATAATCCCAAAGGAATGATTATCAATGTTGAGAAGGATCCAGATGAGCCAATGAGTGGGATCAGACCCGTGGTCGACCAAACAACTATGCCACCATGGGGAGAAAAGGGTGACAACTCCGCCATGCCCAGGTTCATGATCAATACAAAACATTTGACTAGCTAGCCAAATAGACCGACAAGCCGACGTAAGAAATAAACTAAAAAAATTAACTTCTTGGAGACAAAGCACTTCAATACTAGAATATTTTTTCAAATGATCCCTAACATAATACTTTCTGGAGAGCTCTGTCAGACCTTGAACATTCCATGAGAGGATATTCATGAATGAAACTCCTCCATATCAGGAGTTCAACTCCTCTTCATTCAAAGAAGAGAAGTGATTTTGCAGAAAATCTGGCAGAACTGACCCAATCTAAATAGAAGAAGAAGAAGAAAATATTTTTTCTCTTGCACATATTCACCTTCTTCCAATGGTGGAAAGGGGCTGGGAAACCTCCTTTGAGCTCCCGACATGAGAGGAGAAACGTTCGACTATGCTATCATAACGGTAGCAGGCTAAGGCGTAGCCTTCAGCTTAGGCTGCATTGGAACATTATCAGCCCCAGCTAGAGATTCTTTCCCCTTCACCAAAGGGTTTGGAGCATTCTTCATTGGTTCAAGGGGCTTGTAAGCCAACCCAAAACCATTGGATTTAGTTTTTCGGTTCATAATCGTGGTCCATTTTTCATCAATTTTGGTAGCAGAGTTATCCAACTAATGAGGATTTTTCAGTTTCTCATGGCAAAGAAAGTGTACAAGGAAATTCCAAATGGAAATCCTTGATCTTGTGGTCTGCGGATTGACACCTATAACACGTGTTCAGAAGATTAAAATAAGTAACCTTCTGGGTATGTCAGAGAGCTCCAATTTGAATGTCAATGGAGTCTTTCAAATCTTTGGAAAGGTCCACTTCAACACAAACCCATTTCTGGGGTCAAGCCTAAAAGAACCTAGATCTTGCTCAATACAAATGACCCTCCCCAGAGAGGATGCAATATGATACAGAAAAGGAACACAAGGCAAAGGTAAACTAGAAAATTCAATAATATGGTTGAAATTTTTTACTCAATTTTGGATACCATGGTATATTTTGACAATGAAATAGTGATGAGATTTACTTCCAATATTGCTAGTTTATCCTAAAAATTGAAAATGATGCAAGCTTTGAGTCCAAATCTACCAAGATCAATTCATTGCATAGAGATATTAATATGAGAATTATAAGTGAACTTTATGGAAATTTTTGAAATACTTATTGGAAATATAGGACACAAGGACTCTTGTCCAAATCTAGGCATTAGGAATGGAGATATGTCGTACTTCCCTTCATTAATTAATGGAACATAAGAAAACTCGTAAAAAACAAAAGATACACAATCTATACCTATGCATTACAAATGGATGAAATAGAACAACAAATGGATGAGTAAATGGGGTGTTCACTTGCATGAGTACCCAAACCCTAATAAGGAAATAAAAAAGTATTTGAGATAACATTCAGGCCTGCCATGTGGACAAAAAAAAAGTTGGCTAGAAGAAAGCACATCATGTCAAAGAGTTTAACCCCACATGGGATCATGATGAAAAAGCCTACATAGCTACATAAACTAAGAAGGTGAAGATGTTGATTGCCTAATTAACAACTAGATCACATCATCTTAGGTTTGAGGATGGCAAGTAAACAATACTTAAAGAAGAGTGAGAAATGAGAACATATCTATTTTGCAACAAGGTAAAGGTGGAAATAGAATGGTTCTACATCATGGAGTGTGAGGTCTAGAGTGATACCTGCATCAAGTATGAAGGCAACCTAACTGCCTTATTTGAAGAGACAAGACTAGTCAAAATGGTAAATATATTAACCAACATCCATAGTATAAGATCTAACATCAAAAAGGGTTTGGAAATTTTAAAAGGTTTTATTAGGTGGCCACTGTGTCCTTGGTTTAACTGCCTTATTTGAAGAGATAAGACTAGTCAAAATGCTAAGTTTTTTAACCAACATCCATATTATAAGATTCAACATCAAAAAGGATTTGAAAATTTTATAAGTTTTGTGAAGTTTTATCTATAGATTATAAAATAAAATTTAAAACAAAAAAATATTTTCAAGTTTGAAGTTTCATTTTTATTTTAAGTTTTCTAACTCTCTAGCATTGTCTCAATATTGAATACTTTGCTAGTTTGTCTACATCTGAGCAGAATTGAAGTAGATAATCCTTCATCTACTTAGTAAAGTGCAACCAATTGCACTCAACAAAGGCAATGGACTTGGCGTATGTGCATTCCAACTTGTGCCTTTTGTTGCACAAACAACATGGCTACAAAGAAGGATAAAAGTTTGTGGGATATAGTTCATTAGAGCATAATGACCTATATGCTTCCACTTCCCAACACATTGCATTGGAGGAGCTAGTTAGCAAGCACACTTTTAGTGCAAATGCTAGTGGAACTACTTGGGTATC
Organism: Sequoia sempervirens; assembly: GCA_007258455.2. Taxonomy (NCBI): domain Eukaryota; kingdom Viridiplantae; phylum Streptophyta; class Pinopsida; order Cupressales; family Cupressaceae; genus Sequoia; species Sequoia sempervirens. Next base: position 3,363 of record VDFB02001034.1, on the reverse strand, counting down.
CTTAAATCTTTCTACATCATTTATTGTCAAGGATGACGATGGTGATTTTTTCAAGACCTATATGGCATTTGAATCTGATTGTTCAACTTGACATTAATATTTTAATACTAAAGTTTGAACAATAAATATTTTATAATATTTATATTTATCATGACATTTGAGTTTATCATGTTTTTTATTGAAGTAAAGTTTTATTTATAATGGTCAATTAGCTTTTAAGATAGACTTTAGGAATATTCTTTATTCTTTTTGTTTTATTGGGACTTCTATTGAATGTTCATAGCACAGAAAAAACCAAAAGATGTCATACATACTATTGTACATAGCATTTGTAAATGAGTTTTGGGCATATGTTTCCCACAAAATCATGCCACTTTTTTGTCTGAAAATTTTGGATTTTTTACTCTAAAAACTGCAAGTTATTTCAATTGAAAGCCCATTTTTGTTGAAAGTCATGGAAAATTTTGTAAAGAAAAATTGTGTCAAGGTTTTAAGAGTTCACATGCCATTTTTTTGTGTGTAAAATCTAACAATTAGGGTTTTAGTATCATTGTTCTTTTTCTACAAATTCGTGTGATGTTTTTAAAGATTTTTTTATAAAATTGAGAACCTATAACTCCCAATAGCAAAAGAATGATTTTAGCGAACCTATAGAGGAAAGAATTGTGGTTGGAGAAGGAAATTTGTAGGTTCAGTTTTTGGAAATTTTTAATAAAATCATGGGTTTTAATGAACGATTCCTTCACAAATCTAAACATCTAGGGTTTTGGCCAATTATGAATTTTGTAGTGAATAATTTTACTATTTTTGACCCGCAGTTAAGGGGTTTAATATATTGTAGTTAGAGAAAAATTTGTGGAAAGGATTTGCAAATTTTCAAACTAGGTTTTGGATGTTATTTCATGATTACAAGTTGCAGGGGGCATAACACTAGCCCTACCCAACCAAGGGTTGGGGACCAGGGGAAAAGCCCTCACTAGGCCCAACATCGGCGATTGTGGCATCAACTATAGACTAGCAACCGGACAGGGCTGACAACCCTATACCAATTATCAGTTAGTACAACCGATTATGTAGAGCAAGGTATGAGGTCTATGGACCTCTCCCCCCACCCCCACAATTTTTTTTTTATTTCAATTAAATTTATTTTGCACATTTTACTTTTTCAAAAGGAAGATGTGAAAATATTTTTCTATAAGGTAATTTTTTATGTGGATTTTAAAAATAAAGCCCCTATGACTTTAGATCGTATGACTGAGGGCTCATTTTTTTTGTATTTTCTTGCAGTGGCCAAAAATAGGTCATGTTTTATATCATTTTTATCTCTCGATGAACCTAGATTCAACCATGAGGTCTATTTTTTCTTAGGGGGTCATCTACAACACTTCACCCACAAAACCCTCATTTTAATGGACAATCAGGAAACCTTTTGACCCAACATTTTTCAGACCCCAAATCTACAAACATAATAGAAAACCCCAAACCCTCAGATCTGCAAAGAACAACCTACAAAACCCTCATATCTTTCTATGTCTTTCATTCTCTCATGCAAAACCATAGATTCAAACTCAAACAAGATTTTCTCAACCTAGGGTTATCCAACCACAACCATGGCTCTAATACCAAATGAAAGGAAACTTGCAACCATATAATGATAAGTTTCCACATAACCCAAATAGAGAAATATATGCAAACAAGTATTCAAAACCCACATTCAATAGAACAGACAAATACCCATGAAAATATGACATATGATATACCCTGGGAAAACCCTTAAGAAGGGAAAACCTAGCCTCCAAAAGAATCCATCACTCATTTATTATTCAACAATAAACATTACAATACATATTTAGAGCTCTCCATGAACACCCTTGAAACATTAAGCCCTCAACAAGCACCCCATATGAACAAGCATGTAACCACACATCCCATGCCATGCTTCAACCCTCACAAATGCTAACAAGAGCTAACTTGCCAACCTTCCAACCTTAGACAACTATCCATGTCGTTGATTTTATAGTAACAAGCTCACACAAAACCACCAATTGGTATTACATAAAACCATGTGATTACAAAACCATGACCCCACATTTAATATTGGACACTTTATTAAATTAATTTCACCAATATTAAATAAATGCATTTTTAAAACTTAACTTATATCCCAATATTACATACAATATAAAGTTGCCACAAGAATATTAACTCCTAGTGATGCATGTACTTATAGGCCCCCCTAGGTGCACCACACACATAATAATAAATTAAAATATTATAAGCATTATGCAAGGTATACAAACACCTAATTCCCAACATCACTCGGGCCTCTATACTTCTCTCTATCTCACACCTCTCTCCCTTCCCTCCTCCCTCCCTCTCTCTCTCTCTCTCTCTCTCTCTCTCTCTCTCTCTCTCCTCTCTCTCTCTCTCCTCTCTCTCTCTTCTCTCTCTCTCTCGGGCCAGCTTCTATCTATCCTTTACCCACTCTCTATCTCACTCTCCCTCCTCTACTCTCCTCAGATCCCTCCCCCTCTCTACTCTTACCTCTCCCTACATTACTCCCTGGCCCTCCTCTCTATCTCACCATTATCCTCCTCTCTCTCCTCAATTTATCTCCCCCTTCTCTCTCTCTCTCTCTCTTCTCTTCTCTTCTCTCTTCTCCCTCTCCCTCCCTCTATTCTTCTCTATATCTAAGCCCCTCTCCCTATTTCTATCTCTCTCACACCTCTCTACTTCTCTTTGTCTCACCACTCTCTTTCCATCTCTCTTCCTTCTTCCTTCTCTACCTCCACCTCCCTCCCCTTATTTATATCTCTCATTTTCCTCCCTCCCTCTCTCACCTCTCTCTACTTCCCTCCATACCTCTCCCTCTCTACTTCTCTCTACCTACCTCTCTCTTCATCACTCCCTACCACTCTCTCTATTTCTCTCTTCCTCCCTACCTCTCCCTCCATATCTCCTTTCCTCTCTAATTTTCTATATCTCCCCTCTCCCACCCTACGTCTCCCTCACTCCCTCATTCCCTCTCTATCTCTCTTTTCCATCTATCTACCTACTTCTCCCTCTCTCTCTATTACTCTCTATCTTACCTTTGTCTCCATCCCTACCTCTCACTCCCTCCCTCCTTCCCTCTCTACTTATATCTATCTTTCCTCTCCATCCCTCTACCTACCTCTCTCTCTCTTTTAGATAGAGAGATAGAGAGAGGAGGGAGAGAGATGTGAGATAGATAAAAGTAGAGGGAAGGAGAGAGAGAGAGAGAGAGAGAGAATGGTGAGATAGAGAGTAGAGAGAGAGAGAGAGAATGGTGAGATAGAGAGTAGAGAGGGAAGGAGAGAGTGAGAGAGAAAGATGAGGAGGGAG
>VDFB02001033.1:0-15583 GCA_007258455.2 Sequoia sempervirens | reverse complement strand
ATCCCTCAGATAAGTGGATACTCATGGAGTTATGCAGATAGCTGATTTCAGTTCATAAAGAACGTATGAGGATTCACAAACCAGGATTCAAGTTTCCACTAATGATTGATAGGTATACCATCAAAAGTGTGCAAAAATCCAAATCAGTCTATTTAGAAATGCAAGTAATGACAATAAGGACCTATAGATATAGATTTGATTTTGACTACCAGAATGTAAAGAAGAAGTTGAAAACGGGTCATCAGCACAAGTATCACTTTGAGGACATTTGGGTTGATTGTAGAGATGAAGAGGCTATCCATAAAATGGATTTTTGTAGACTAACCATACAACAGATCAAAGATCTTGGTGTTGTTGACCTACTAGAGGATTTCACAAATCCTAGTGATATCATGAATGATACTTACGATGAACAAGAAATCTCCAAGATACCTTTGCCTGCAATCCAATGGTCCAAGAAGGAAAGTGTCTCCATCAGAGAGAGGCTTGCTCCAATTTTGGCTAACACTATTGAGTGGTTGCACAAACATGGCTTTGAGATGAAAAATTTCAGGACAAAATCAGAAGGAGAGGAATCTGGAGTAGAAGCCAACTGACAACAGGTACCCCACATGAAAGATAAACTTGTGGTTATTCCCACTTCTTCCCGAAGAGGCCCTAGGATTAAGTTCATTGTTGGAAAAAAGGATACACGGGTCATCCAAGAAGAAGAAACTATGGAATCTGAACCATATCGCTCCAAAGGAAAAGGGCTTGTTTCCAAAGAGCTAGATTTGGAAGAAGAAGAAAATTCAAGCGACCAATCTACTGAAGAAGAAGATTCAAAAGAAGAAGAATCTGATGAGGAAGAAGATTCCGTAGAAGAACAAGAGTCTTAAGATCAAGAAGGTGATAAAGAAGGTGAACAAGAGTCAGAAGAGCAAGAGGGTGATAAATAGGAACTTGGGCATGATGGACAAATTATATCTCCACATGAGAATGTAGTCAAAGATCTTCCCTAGACATCATCACCTGTAACTTCAAACGTTCCTCGCACACCTCCTAATCCAAACACTCCTCCACCACCTTTTCCTACATCGCCTATTCCTACATCTACAATACCTGCAATGGAAATTTCACAACCCCTTGCATTATCAACCGTACTTGACATTCCTCCATTAGTGACAAGTATACAAACAATTGATACTTTGTCAAGCCCTCCATCATCCATTCCTAGCCTGTCCTCTCCATCCTATGATATCACTTCAGAAGTTGAATTCAACAGGTTCATGGATGAATCATTGCATGGTCAACTCAATGTGCCAACTACTGGAGCAATTATGTAATGTCCCCATTCTTCCACGAGCATCAGGGTTGGTGGATTATCCTATTATGTCAATCCTCGTAGGCTAATGGTTTTGGATAGAGGGTCCCTTGAATGGGCACTTGGTCGGTAAAATGCAATATTAGTATCCAAAGCTTGGTGACGAGGTGAATTTGTGCATTTGGCGTGTTACTAGAGATTAAAATGATGATATTCACCACTTATTTCACCTTCTTAGGTTTAGGGACCATGTGTCTATATTTTAAAGGGGTCACTTTCTATTTTTCAGTTACTATTCATGACTAAAGTAAAAAAAAGACATAACTTAAGTGAATAGTGTTTTTTTTTTTTTAATGAATAGTGATTTCAATGTCAAATTATAAAAGACCTTGAGAAAGTTTGACCCATTCATGCATTAAGTTATTTTGATGAATGAAACTTGGAAGTGTGGAGTTTGGGAGAGGGGGAAACTAGGGTTCCCGATTGGTGAGCCTGGATTGGGCTTTGTTTGTCGAATTTGTGCTTCTTGATGGTGTGAAATACCACCCTAAAGTTGCAGATCTGAGTTTAGTGGATTCATTTGGAGCCACATTTTTCTGATTACAAGTTGTTGGAGGCATCTTCTAGAAGGGGTTTTGCTGCCAGTGTCTCCATTTGCCATCTAGAAGGAGTTGCTTGCCTTTTTGAAAGATTGGGAGCTATTTTTTGTCACCTGCAGCCAGCCGCCATACTTGAGGGTTTTGAACAACAAGAAGAAATTAAAACGCCTCCCTTTAGAGACTGCAATCTCTTCCAAAGTGGGTGCCCTTACCCTAGGAAGCCCTTCAATTCTTCTCTTGGTGGGAGAATCATGTATTTCATGTTGTATGAGAAAATTATTGAGGGCGGCTATTGTAGCAAAGCACTATTCACAGTGTTGTGTGGCTGTAAGTTAAATTATTGCATATGATGTATCTAGATTTGAGTTCTATGTAAGTCTTATATCCTATGTACTCACATATATAATGAAGAAAGCTTCTAGACTATCAAATTGAGTCTACTAAAGTTATATTAGTAGTTTTAGTTTATTTTGAGTTCCTTTATATGCATATGCTTGTTAAAATAGTTAGCATCATTGGCATCAAATTCAAAAAAACCCAAACACGAAAAAGAAAACATCAAAAAAACACAAATTAGTCCTACAAGCACGTTAAAATCATCGCAACAGAGTGTCGGATCATCACAAGTTATGACATACACTATGCCAATTGTAACTATACCAGTCATTCCTTCAAAAGCGGTAGTGACAAGAGAGTTGACAATCAACCAAGAAGCTCGTACCTCCTCTCTTCCCCCTGATTGTTATCACAAGTATCAAAGCAAAAAAAGCAAATGATCTCTCCAGAATAGCTCAATCTTGAAGAGATAGCCCCTCCAAAAGCCAAGGGGAAGGAAAAGGCAAAAGTGTATTCATGGTTTCATGTTGACAAGGCTGGTCATAAATATGCATAGATTGGTGTACCGCCTCAAGAGGAAGGAGATGTCAATATGGAGGACTACATAGTAACAAGAGTCCAGCTTGGAAAGGTCATGAATGAAAGTGCAAAGGCAGATGCACAGGTAACCTTGGATATACTGACAGGAAGGCTTGACAAAATGGAGCAACCTCGAAACATGTACAAATAGAAGGCAAAGCATTATGCCACTGTTTTAAGGAGACTTGCAGGATCTTCAAGTAATGCACAACCATTGGAAATGATAAGCGTTGAGGACCCAATTGTGAAGAAGGCTGATAAATTTGCTTCTAAAGGCAAAGTGTTATATGATTTTATTAATAAAATTGTAGAACATGGTTCTCAAATTATAGTTGTTGCAAATGAAAAAGCTACTCAGATAGCCAAGCTCAAAACAAAGATTGATAAGGAAGAAAGTGTACTTTCCCAAGAGCGCAAATAAATGGAAAAATGCCTGTTATTGTGGTCTCAAATGAAACAAGCAAAGCTCAACAAATTGGTGGAAGTTGGGGTGATCCCAGACAAGGAGAAATATGTAGAAGTAAGAGAATCACTGAAACGCCGTATCCAGATAATCAAATCTCTTACAGAAGATCTCCACCAAGTGCAGGAAGATGTTGAAGGGCATCATGCTATCCTTGAAAAAGGAATTAAGGAGTTACCAGGACAACTCCTTGAAGAAAATTGTATTTTCCTTCCGGCCACCAAACTTTCTAAGATCTTCAAAGAAGCCATCATGAAGCAAGTAGAGAGTGGAGAATTTTACAAGGCCTCTATGCATGTTATTTGTGATACACGAATCACTCTTGAAAACCTCAAGATGCATCTTGACAGGTGAAAAAAGGTTCATTCATCTGCCATGAGATCGATCACTAGGATTAACACCATTGTGGATTACACCATTGGTCTGGATGAGACATTCATGCAGGAGACCAAGAAGAATTATGAAGACTTTCGTGCCCAAGCAAGGAACTATGAGGATTCTTGATCTCCAGTGTTAAAATTTTTGATGCTTCCCTTTATGCATCTTGTAAATATTTTGTGACATCTTAAATGTCTTTTCTGAAAATGTAATTACACTAATATTTGAGATGTAGTTTCACAAAGATGAATTACATTTTGACTTAATCAAAGTTAGGTGATATTTTCCTAAATTAGCTCACCTAACTTCCCTAATTTTATTGAACTGATTTCCTAGTTTTACTCTTCCCTCTCCTTTATAAATATGATGGATTTCTATTGTAATTTTTACCTTTAGTATTTTGCAACAAAGTGCTGCCCTTTTTGAAGCAGATTTTTGAAACTTTGTGTTCATATTTTGTGAATGAAATATGATCAATAAAGAAGAGAAATGCATAGCAGACTTTGCATTGGAATCAATAATCTTGTGGATTGATCTTGTTGATAGTGGTTGGTAGATGAGATCTGAAGGGCTTCAAGTAATTTATGTAAACTTTGTGTTACATTCCTTATTTGAATTTACATTTATGTTTGGATACTTTTGTTGAATGATCTACAAGACTTTGTGCTTGTAACCATTCATTTTGTTCGAGGAATTGTTGTATCTAAGAATACTTTGCACTTCTAATGCAACAAACATTATGGTTCTCATAGATCCATTGTTGAAAAGCTACATAATGAATTTGTGCCTTCGTGAGCTTTTCTCTCTTTCTTTTATTTGTTATTATTATCATATTTGGTATCTCTATGCTTTGCTTTGACAAGATAGAGGTATTGGCATTACTGCTCGTTTTAGTTTAAAGTTATCTTGAATCAGAACTTCCAACTGTGAAGCATTGTAAAACATCTTCTTTGAACAAAGAGAGAAGCATGAATGTGACACACACCCCCCCATTTCGTAAGTGTAGTGTACATTGTGTAAATACGTAATTAGTTTTACCGTAGCTTTTGTTAGCAGTAAGAAGGGCACCTCCCCTTTTTGAGAGGAGAGATTATATCTCACATAGTTATGGTTGAAGTCTAGGTTGTGTAATCTATTGAAAAGATGATTACATAATTTTCACCCAACAGTGTGGATAATCACGGTATGTAATTATTTGGGGGCCACTTGATGTTGTATTATTATTTAATGTGTGGGAGACATGTGATAATAATTTAAGATTGGGGAAATATTAAATAAAGTGAAGTCTTAGTACCCAATATTAAATAAGGGGTTAGTGGTTTTGTGGTACGTGGTTTTATCTTACCCCTAGTTGTATTTGTGTGAGCTTGTATCTATAAAAGCAAGCACATGTTTAGTGGTTAAGGTTGGCTGAGTGAGTGGGCTGTCATTATTGAGTCTTTCTAAGGAGTGCATATGTGAAGCATGGCATGGGATGTGTGGATTCATGCTTGGACACATGGAGATACATTGAGAGGCTTGATGCTTCAGAGGTATTCATTGTAACTCTTGTATTGCTTTATTGTTGAATAATATGATGGAGTATGGATGCTTTTGGAGGCTGGGTTTTTCCCTCTTGAGGGTTTTCCTAGGGTATATCTTGTGTTATCTTGTGACTTATCTATTTGATTTATGCATTGTGGTTAGTTGTATGCATATTTATCTCTCATGGGTTACGTAGGAAACGAATAAGGTTGTGGGTTGAATGCAATATTTCTTAAGATGACTGATAATGTCCTCCTTCATGTTGGACAATAAATTACTTAACTCTATCTTTGAAACCCCTGTTGATGATTTGCCAATGGTGGATGTCTTCTCTCCTCTTGGTCTCTTAGCAAAGGTCTTGGAGTAATTCCTATAGACCTTGTAGATTTCTTCAAATGGTATTTATGAGATATCCCCTTGGCTAATAAGATTGAGGGAATCCGTATAGTCCTCGTTGACTCCTCTAAAAAATACTAACTTGAGGGATTCTTTAGATAACTTATTTTATGGGTGTTCTTCAAGGAAAACTGAAACCTCTCCACATAGTCTTCTAATGGCTCATCCCCCTTTTGTGACATTTTGAAAATTTCATCTCTCTTCCTATCAAGTCCTCTACAATAGTCTTGGTACTTCTCCAAGAACAATGTTTTCATGGTATCCCAATCAGGAATAACATCCTTTCATAATCCCATAAACCATCTAAGGACTGCATCTTTTAGAGTAGCAGGGAAGAGATTGAACCTATGAGAATTAGAAGTATAGTATAACTCCTGCATAGGACATCAAATTCAAACAGAAATGTGTCTGGATCTTCAGTCACCAACCCATAAGAGATTGGTAATGTTGAAGGAGTAATTTTCATCACAATAGCCCTCTCTTGGTTGGTGATTGGGAACTCAAAGGTCACAAGTTCAAGATCATCCACTGCATCACCCATGGTTTGGTCAGTCCCCTCTATTAGTGTGCTAGATGTTGGTGATAGGGAAATTTCTTCTTTAGTATTACCCTCGCTCTGAGTATTGGAGTCACCAATTTCTGCTATGTCTTCTTGGTGTGTAGAGGGGAGGAATTTTCCCAAAGAGTCTCTCTACCTCTGCATACAATAAATATGGCTTTGCATAGTAGCAATTCTGCACAATGTTATTGTAACTTTCTGGTATGTTGATAAAGATCAATTCTAACAATCCTAATGTTGAAAACAAAATGTAAACTATGAAAGCTTAGAAAAATAAGTCTATGAAGATAGCACCATCCCTGACAATGATGCAAAAAATGTAGAGTCTAAACTAGTGTCTTGTAAACTTGGTAGAAACCACACAATTTAGAGGAATGACTAGCTAGACAATCCACTCAAAATTGTAAGGACTTCATTAAATTGTCAACAGAGTTTTGTAAACTTGTGATGGTGTTGCACTATATGTTCCTTCAGAGACTTGAGGTTACCTAAGTTATCCTTGTTGGCCCCATGGTTTTCATTGCACCAAAAGGTTGACATGTTAATGCCTGATACAACTACCAGAGTTAACGGATCCATGGGAGGCGGTTAGTTCATGTCACAAATCCCAAGGGGAGTGCTAACCATTTGTCAACAATCTCCCCCTCAATGCAAGCTGAGGGGATTCGAACCTGACACCTGTGGCTCTGATACCAATTGTTGGCCCCACGGTTGTCATTGCACCAAAAGGCCGACCTGTTAATGCCCAATACAACCGCTAGAGTTAACGGATCCACAGGAGGCGGTTAGTCCATGCCACAAATCCCTAAGGGAGCACTGACTATTTGTGAAAAAACCTATTAAAGGTATTATAATTGCTGAAAAAATCACAAAAATGCATAACAACGAAAGAAGTAATTGGTGCTAATGGCTACGAGTGCCTACAACATAACTTGTAATTGAACTACTACTAACAGAGAATTATTAAAACCAACTCAAAACTACTCAAATTGGTAACTGAACTTATTCTAACCTCTGGAATACTACAAGAATACTGAATGCATTCATGCACGTGGATAATTATTATTGACAATCACCATATGAGAAATTATTCTAACTTACATGCAATTTATGAAGGAATGATAAATTGAAATAACTGCTAAACAAAAGTAAAACAACTATAAATGTAGTGAAAAATAGTTACCTTGAGTGGCCTGCTCAAGTGGTTGTCTTCAATTATCTTAAACCAAATCTAAATCTTCGGATTCTACACATTCATATGAATTTGAACTTCATTGATTACGCATTCCAAAATATTACATAAAATCTTTCTCACAAGTTGTATTGAAGAAATCATTTATGAATAATCAACATGTCCGTAGATGATAATTAAAAACTAAAAAGTAACAAATAACAAAAATACTAAATTAACTAACTATCTAAAGACTCAACCTCTAACTGTATACAAGCGCATGGGAGTTTATTCCAAACACAACTCTTAATTGAAATCATTAACTACAACTCCCTAGATATCAGAGTATGTAGTCAAGATTAAATTATTCAAACTGCAACTTGTTGGGTGAAAATTATGTAATGATCTTTTCGATAGATTACACAACTAGGACTTCAACCACAATTATGTGAGATGTAAATCTCTCCTCTCGGAAAGGGGAGGCGCCCTTCTTACTGTTGATAGAAGTGATAGTAAAACAAACAAGTAATTACAAAATGTACACAATACTTACGAAGTGGGGGGGTGTGTTACATTCATCCTTCTCTCTTTTTTCAGAGAAGATGTTTACAATGCTTCATTGTTGGAAGTTCTTAATTCATAATAACTCTAAACTAACAACAAGCAGTAATGCCAATACCTCTATCTTGTCAAAGCAAAGTGTAGAGGTACCAGAAGTGATTAACAATAAACAAGTAAAATAAAAGGGAAAGCTCACGAAGGCACAAAGTCATTATGTAGCTTTTTCAATGGTGGATATGTGAAAAGTATATTGTTTGTCGCGTTAGAAGCACAAAGTCTTCTTAGACGCAGCAATTCCTCGAACAACATGAAGAATTACAAGCACAAAGTCTTGTAGATCATCCAACCAAAGTATCCAAAGAGCATGAATAATTACAAGCACAAAGTCTTGTAGATCATTCAACAATAGTATCCAAAGAGCTTGGATAATTACAAGCACAAAGTCTTGTAGATCATTCAACCAAAAAAAAACAAAACACAAATGCAAATCTAAATAATGGATGTAACACAAAGTTTACATGAATTACTTAGAGTCCTTTAGATTCCATAAGCTAATCACCACCAAATAAGATCAATTCGTAAGACTATTGAATCCAACACAAAGTCTGGTTTGCAATCCTCTTCTTTATTGATCGAATTTCATTCACAAAGCATGAACACAAAGTTTCACAATTTTGCTTCAAAAAGGGCAACACTTCATTGCAAAATACTAAAGGATAAACTTTACAATGGAAATCCCTCACATTATCTAGAAAGAGGGATGAGAAAAATTAGGAATCTAATTGAGAAAATCAAGGAAAGTTAGGTGAGTGATTTAAGGAGATCTCACCTAACTTTGACCAAAGTCAAAGTGTAATTTGTTTTCAAAAGATTACATCTTCAAACTTGGTGCAATTACAATTTACAAAAAGACATAAGATGTTAGGAAATATTTACAAGATGCATTAAGGGATGCACCGGAAATTTCTAACACTGGAGATCAGGAACCCTCTTCATGTTTCCTTGCTTTGGGTGTGGAATTCTTCATATTTCTTCGTGGTCTCCTGCACAAACTTCTCATCCGGACCAACGGTGTAATCGACAATGGTGTGAATTCTCGTGATCGATCTCATGGTAGATGAGTGAACCTTCTTGCACCTATCAAGATGCATTTTCAGGTTATCCAATGTGATCCTTGTATCACAAATGATGTTAAGTGAGGCTTCTGAAAAGTCTGAACTGTCAATCAACTTTGTGATGGCTTCCTTGAAGATCTGAGATATTTCTGTGGTCGGCAAGAAGATACGATTCTCCTCAAGAAGTTGACCTGGTAACTCCTTGATACCTTTTTCAAGAATAACACGATGTCCTTCGACATCTTCCTGCACTTGGTGGAGAACTTCCATAAGAGATTGAATTACTTGAAATCGATGTTTCAAGGATTATCTTACCTCAATGAAATTTTCTTTGTCAAGAATTACCCCGACTTCCACCAGTTTATTGAGCTTTACCTGCTCATATGTGACCATGACAGTAGGAATTTTTCCATATCTCTGCACTCCTGGGAAAGTACACTTTTTTCTTTATCAAGCTCTATGGTGAGCTTGGCCAACAAGGTAGTTTTCTCGTCCGTAGCAATTATGATCTAAGATCCATGTTCTATGATCTTCTCAATGAAATCATACAACACCCTGCCTTTGGAGGCAAACTTATCAGCTTTCTTGACAGCTGGGCCCTCAATACTTACCACTGTCAGTGGTTGTGCATTAGTTGGAGATCCTCCAAGTCTCTTTACAATAGTGGCATAATGCTCTGCCCTCTGCTTGTACATATTGTGAGCTTGCTCCATTTTATGCAGTCTTCCAGCCAAGATATCCAATGTCACTTGCGCGTTAGCCTTTGCACTTTCATTGGTAACCTTGCCAAGCTAGACTTTTGTTACCATGTAGTCCTCCATATTGACATCACTTTCTTCTTGAGGTGGTATGCCAATTTCTGCATACTTGTTGCCAGTCTTGTCAACGTTCAGCCTTGAGTATACTTTTTCCTTTTTCTTCCCTTTAGCGTTTGGATGGACTATCTCTTCGAGGTCGAGCTCCTCTGGAGAGATCATTTGCTTCTTCCACTTCAAAACTTGAGATATCATCCAAGGGGGAAGGAAGGAGGTGTGAACTTCTGGATTCAATGTCAACTCAGTTGTCATCGTCACTTCTGAAGTTATTGTCACATCTGAAGTTGCCATGGGTATTGTGACAATAGGAGAAGTGTCTGTCATCATTGCTCCTATAGACTGCACATTGAGCTGATCACGCATTGACTCATTCATGAAACGATTGAATTCATTTTCAGAAGTGATATCATATGTTGGTGAAGATAGGCTAGGAATGGATGATGGAGGACTTGACAGTATATAAACCATATGAATGCTTGTCACTGAGAGAGTATCAAGCGGGGTTGATGCTACAGGAATAGTGGATATCTCAACTGTAAGAATGCATGTGGTAGGAATGGGTGACGAGGGAACAAGAGGTGGAGGAGTTCTTGAACTTGGAGGTGTATGAGGAACACTGGAAATCATAGGCGATGATGTTCTAGGAATTTCCTCAACCACATTCTCAGGTGGAGATGTAGTTCTTTCTTGATCATGCCTGGGTTCCTGTTGATCACCCTCTTGTCTCTCTGATTCTGGTTCACCTTCAGAATCACCTTTAGATTCTTCTTCAGAATCTTCTTCAGACTCTTGCCCGCTTTCAGAAACCTCTTCTGCATCGGATTCTGCTTCTGCTGAGTCTTCATCTTCAGTGGATTGATCATTGGAAGTACCTTCTTCATTCGAATCTATCTCCTCTGGAATGGAATTTTTACCTTGAGAGCGAGATGGATCAGATTCTGTGGTTTCTCCTTCTGGGACGGACTAGGTATCTTTCTTGCCAATAGTAAACTTGATCCTGGGACCTCTTCGTGAAGAAGTGGGAACAACCACTGATTTATTTTTCATGCGGAGTTCTTGCTGTTGGTGAGCTTTTGCTTTAGATTCTTCTCCTTCTGAATCTGTTATGAAACTTTTCATTTCATAACCATGCTTATGTAACCATTCTGCAGTGTTGGCTAGGATTGGCTTCAATCTCTCTCTCATGCTAGTAATTTCTTTCCTAGACCATTGAATTTCAGGCAACGGTCTTTTAGAAACCTCTTGTTCATCATAAACAACATTCATGATATCGCCAGGATTTGTAAAATCTTCTAGTAGGTCGGCAATATCAAGGTCTCTGATCTCTTGGACAGTCAACCTACAATAGTCCATTTTGCGAATGGATTCTTCATCTCTACAATCAGCCCAGCTGTCTTCAAAGTAGTACTTGTGATGATGACCCTTTTGTAATTGCCTTTTGACATCTCGGTAATCAAAATCAAACCTATACCTGTAGGTCTTGATTGTCATGATTTGCATTTCAGCATAAACAGACTTGGCTTTTTGTACGGTTGGGATAGTATATATGCCGATTGTCAGTGGGAACTTAAATCCACGCTTGTGGTTACTTCTTCGTTCTTTATGCATTGAAATCAGCTGTCTGCATGTCTCCATGAGAACCCACTTATCCGAAGGATAACATGGCAGCATGTAAGGACAACCAGTGTAGCACCCTACTCTCAAATAAGTAAACATTAGGAATTGAAGAAGTAGGCATCCAACTTTACTTACCACCTTATAAGCCTCATCAGATACCCTCCTTCTTTCGAGAGCTGGATCAAAATTGAAAAGAAAAGGTGCGAAGAAAGCATCTGTAACCCGTCTGAAGTGATGAAAGCTTTCCTTCAATTCCAGTTGATAGAAAAATCTGTATGCAGGTACCATCATCCGATTCCCTTTTGTGGATAGACCTAGAAATTGTCTCATTACAGCTGCTGCATACACCAAGTAAGAAGTCATATAGAATTTCAATGTGGAAGGCGCATTGATCAGCTACTCATGTATTTCATCACTGATCTGTTTGCCCTAGTCAATGTGCACCTTTTGTCTTCTTATAATCCTGATGTATTCATACATCCAATCATGAAAAGTGGATGATTCAGGCAAGCCTTTTACTCTGCTTAAAAATGTGATCATATCTTTGACGTCATCTTTGAAATCACTTCGCAGGAGTCCCTTTGGCCATCTGGAAATAGATTGTCTAGGCTTCTTCAACCATTGAGTATTTATTAGGTTTTTAGCCTTGTTGGGATCAGCGTCAAAGACTTCTTGTGCTTTTTGTATATAGATGTCAATGTATTTTTCCATTTGAGGAACCTTAAGCACAATGTCAAAGAAGTCAGGGTCGAGTCTTAAAATCTCGTGCTCGAAAGAATCAATCACACTTTTGCTTTCCCTGATGTAATGAGATGCCACTTGAAGGAAAAATTTTGTATTGTGTGCAGCAGTAGGAAACATAGCTACCAAATGCAGGTTATTGTGTACAATTGATCTCATCGGGTCAGGAAGAGGCTTCATCTCAGTTTGCTTTGCAAAATCAACCAAGTCTTGATGGCCAACCTCTGTGTCTTTTATTTCTTCCACCTTGGAGACCACTATAGTCGGCGGATAGACACCTTGATATTTATATTTCATTTTTCTTTTTTCTTTTGAAGAAGATGGAGGTTTACTGGTAGTCATCAAGAGCGACTGAATCTTTGATCAATCAACTTTGAAGATACTGAAAAGAGACTGCAAGGTGTCAATCCAAAACAAACATTAGTCATTAAATAGCATGGGAATGTGCGAAATGAGCAACGATGATGGACAAGAGTGGAACGAATGGAAAGGCATGCAAAACGATGCATAAAATGGAAGGAGCGAGGTTCAAGACTGAATTGGGCAAGTTTAAAGTGTTTCAGGGAAAAAATTGTGAAAAGTGTAAGGGCCCACTTTTTCAGCGACCTTACATCTTGAAGAATTCTAGCTTTGATTTAGGGGCGCTGAAAAACAACGCTCTTGCACTTTTCAGTGTTAGAAAAAATTATGAAATGTTAGGGCGCACTTTTTTAGCGCTATGAAATTTCTCACAATGAAGTTAACAATTGCTTTCTTGGCATTGAAAATGTGCGCTTCTTTGTTTGGGAAGGGCAATGAAAACATAACGTGATGCTTTGGAAATATGGAAGTATTGAGAGGGTTAGAAGCAACACTTGAGAACATATTTTTAAGTGCATCAGATCTTCACCTATTTCCATTTCAAAGTATTGGCATAGGAAATGTGTGAAGAGACCAAAATACGCAGGTAAGAACGGCTAAAACAAAAAGAGGTAAATGCGTAAGTGTAAGAGGCCATCACCAAAACAAATGATGGAATGAAGAACGCGTGGTAGTTAAACCATAACGTGACTAGGGAAAGAGGAAAGATGTGCTTAAAAATTGACAAGACTCCACACCAAAGGCAAAATAAAGAAAACGCGTGGGATGAAGAAAAACATGAGAAGAAAAAAAAGATAAACAAAAACGCATAAGTAAAACCTTAGATATGTACAAAATAATGAAGGAGAATGAAGAGAAAGCAAGGAGAATGACTCACCAAGAGAAAATGTGGAATTTAGTTAAGAGGAACTTCAAAAATCTCCAAAAACGTGTTTTGTAGCTTGAGAGGATTTCGCCCAGCATGAAGGAATGAAGTTGAAAATCATAAACAATGAAAAGGGAACAATGAAAACACTTTTAAGTAAATGGGAAACCCAAAACCATAACTCAAGTCGAGCAATTAATTTAGGCACAAAAAGTGGCACGATGAGCGAAAAATGTAAAACGCATGAAGAAATGTGCAGAGGCAAGAAAATGACTAAGTCTTGATAAAAAGTGCAATAGCGCACTTTTTTAGCACCATTAGATTTTTAAGAATTCACTTTCATGCAGGGGCACTAAAAATCAGCGCCCCTGCACTTTTTGTACTTAGCCAATTTTTGTCTTGTGAGCAGGAGTGCACTTTTTCAGTGCAACTGGATTTTTCACAATTAACTAAGTACGAACAGTGGGACTTCGCGAAGGGGTTCATTTCGAAGGTCTTCGCGAGGTGAGCATAGGGGGACATTCAAACTGAATGTTTGAGACTTGGGAACGCATTTTGAGGTGGCTTGCAAATCACCTTTTTTTGCGTGCTTGAACTTCACGAATCCTAGGAAACAAACAAGTTTCGTAGGGGGGTTATCTATGGAACGAGCGCTGCTAGATTTCGTGATAACACAACTGAGAAGAAATAAGAGTTCTAATAGAACTAAAACTCTACAAAATAGATTTGCATGCGGAACACACAAATAGTCATCCAGAATCCTATCAACAAATGAACTCTTCTTCTTTAGCACCTTATTAACTATCATAATGATGCACGACTAACTCCATCAGGTGTCTCCACACTATAGTTATTGCATTCAACCTGATTCGACACTTCCCCTATTTCGCTGTCCAAGTCTTCCTTTTGTTGTAGGCTACAACTTCCAGTTGCTATGGGCTACAGTGTCTTCTTGGGCTATAAGAGGTTAATCCAAAAATATATACACAAATCTAACTACCATGATTAAACACAGAATTCCAACCACATTTCATACGTCATACTCACATATAAACCATGCAATACTACTATAGCATAACCATATTTCCATTACTATAATTTTGGTCCAAGGTTGTATAATAAACATAAAAAGGTAGCATGTCATAGGAGTATTCCTAAAAGGATTGTCTGATAATGTCTAAAATCATGCATAAAAACAAAAGAAAATAGACTAATAAGTAGACTCATCAAAAACTCTTAGAGATTTTCGCTCCTAATTTACTTGCACAAATAATGATGTTGAATATGAGGCCTTAATCCATAGTCTAAAACTTGTGGAGTGCATGGGTTTCAAGTAGCTAAAAGTATTTAGTGACTATGAATTGGTAGTGAAACAAGTAAGAGGAACCGCAACCACAAAGAACGTCTACATGAGGTCCTCCTGACATTAGGTGTGGTATTTAATTGAAGCCTTTGAAGCTTTCAATATTCAAATCATTCCAAGATCAAAGAATGCAGAGGAAAACATGATGGCTATGATTGGTTCACTGTTTGAACCGATGACCGTTCTGCTAACAAATGAATATGTAGTGCAGGTTATTATCATACCTATCATCCTGGACAATGACCAAAATTTTAAGTGTTTGAAAGTTGTACTCAGATTGCCATATTCTCTAGCAGTCATGTGAATTTGCAGAGCAACTATAGCTAGATATTGAGGAGGCATATAGGGATCAAATTATATAGCTTAAGTCCAACAAAATCCCAAATGGACTAATCACCCTGGAGAATCTGTTCAATTCTTATGATGCCATGAGAGATAAAAGGAAGTTTGTTGAAAATAAAAATGATTACTTTGATCTCAATGCAGGAGGAAAAAGAAAATTAAAGGTTGGAAAATGTATTTTCCAAGAAGATAAAGACCAATTGATATCCTTTTGTAATGACTATGAAGGGGTTGCAACCTAGACCTACGACGACTTGAAAGGATACGACTGTGAGGTGATCCAACATACCATATATTTGGTCAAGAAAGCTAGGTTGGTGCGTCAAAGGTAAAGACTAACATATCCAAAGGTTGAGTCCCTCATGGCTCAAGATTTAAGGAAACTAATAGATTCAAAGATCATATGCCCCATCAAGCACTTGATGTAGGTGTCTAATCTAGTTCTTGTGATGAAAAAGAATGGTGAGATTAGAATTTGTGTGTATTTAAAGGATTT